>VURO01049871.1:31647-47333 GCA_015108175.1 Pelvicachromis taeniatus | reverse complement strand
GTCGCAGCAGATGGCCGCCCCTCCCTGAGCCTGGTTCTGCCGGAGGTTTCTTCCTGTTAAAAGGGAGTTTTTCCTTCCCACTGTCACCAAAGTGCTTGCTCATAGGGGGTCATATGATTGTTGGGTGTTTTCACTGTATGTATTATTGTAGGGTCTTACCTTACAATGTAAAGCGCCTTGAGGCAACTGTTGTTGTGATTTGGCGCTATATAAATAAAATTGAATTGAATTGAATTGAATTGAATTGAATTGAACATTCACTTGAAGTTCCTTAAACACTCAGAAATTTGCCATCATGTTACCCAGTAAATTATTTGCATGCACAATCAACATATAATTGGCATCTAGAACCATTAGTATATTTGGATTAATTAAATTGTGAACGTGTTCTATTATTATTTTCTTTACGTGAGACATACCAGCAGATTCCATTATTGATTGATTGATAATACTTTATAATACTTTATTTATCCCGAGGGAAATTTTTGTTGTATTTCTGCATTCCTGATTTTTGTATGAGGACCAGCTGTCTGAGTGTAAAAACACAGTATTTGTGCACTTGTGCCACTTTTATATTCTGTTCAAAAAGCTATAAACTTATATGTCATCACAATAACGACCCATTAGAAAACAGTTTTCACTAGAAACACATGCATTCAGTGAAACTTTGTTAAAAATGATTGCATGGAATTAATTTCAAATTGGTCTGAAGTATGCAGCAGGGTAAAAAAAAAAAGCAATCCAAAAGAAGCAATAGACACATGATACACTCAACTTTTTTCTGTTCTTTCCTGTCAACATTCAGTGGTCCTGAATGTGTACACGCACACACAGACACACACACACAGACACACACAGACACACACACACACACACACACACACACACACACACACACACACACACACACACACACACACACACACAGAGACCTAATGTTCAGTCTTGTTTACTCAATCACCATATTCCCATATATTTCCCCTTTTCATCCATCTTCCACTAATTTTTTTCTGGCCTTTCTGAAAAATGTTGTTTACTTTTTCTAAAAGTAGAAGTTTGGCTCGGGAGCGTGTGAACAGTAACAGATGCTTCATAGTCTCTGGTTCTGTCTCTGTCTCACTCTTTATCTCTCACACATACACACAATGACAAACAGCTGCAAGAGGCTTGAGCAGCTACAGTAAAAAGAACCCATACAATATACAACAGATACATGCACCATCATAAGTTGTAAAAGTACTAATTCAGCCTATATACTACCATAGAATATATTACTTTCCATATTTGGGACGCTTCTGGAAAGACTAGTGCTTTAACAAAAATATTTTTTATTCTTTTGTTGTGTAGTGAGTGCTTCTGGTATATAGTCTATGACAATTAGCATCTCAAAATCTCAGCAGAGGGCTGCCTGGAAAAAAAAAGTTGAACCATCTCAGTCTGTAACAATGCATTGGACACTGTATGAAATGAAATAGGCCCAATAAATACATTGTATGTGACCCTTTCAGTGGTTGATGCTACAAAATAAAAACAAAAATCCAAAAGGAGATACTTGAGGAGAACTAGACAAAGATGGAGCTAGTTACAGAATATATACATACTGTATATCTTCTAGTAGTGGCCTGTCTCTTATTGACGCCCGTTTCTAATAAATGCCTGGTTTGAAAACATGTCACGACAAATAGTAGCCGGTCTCCTACAAGCGCCGGTCTGTAGTAAACGCTGATCTCCAATGGCGCACCGCCTTTTCCCAACGCTACTACTCTTTTCGTACCATCTGTATGTAAATCATACAACAAACACCTTTTTGTGTCAAAAATGCTTTGTCATCAGATGCTATCGAGAAAGGAAGAAAGTTAAAACGTCCATTCCGTCTGAGAAGGGAATAAGAGCCGGTCTCCAACAACTGCCGGTCTCTTTTAAACGCCGGGCTGGCCGAATAATTTTTGGAATAAACGCTGGGGCTACTATTGGAAGATATACGGTATACACAAACGCAGGGATGATTCGTGATTAGGTACTGGAGGTGGGACTGGGACAAGGTGGAAACAATCAGACACTAAGGGGTGGGGCAGACACCTAAGGGGTGTCTGCCCCACCCCTTAGGTGAAACTAAGGGGTGGGGCAGACACTGAGGATAGAAAGGAACAATATCAGTCAATCAAATCTTTATTTATAAAGTGTGAAAGAAATAAAGATCAGGTAAAAATTGATGGATGGATGGATGGATGGATAGATGGATAGATAGATAGATAGATAGATAGATGTGTGGGATCCACTTTCTGAAATGAGACATTATAGTTCCTGTCTTGTTAAGTCTCCCCATGCCAACAGACCATCCATCCATCCATACATGTAATCAATAGAATGAATGTGCTCGGCTGCTTAATCTTCTGCCTGCCTTACTTCTCCAAAGAGCTTTTTGGATAATGTAGCATGCAGCCTTGTTTATTTAGTATTTATATGCAAATCTTTTATCCTTCAAATTTGCTATTATGCTCATTTTCAGCTCTGCATTTTTATTCTACAACAGCTCAAAATAAAAATATTTCTTGCACTGAAACAAATCATTTCACCTCTATTCCTTTTAAGAACACTCTCCCCTTTAGATAGCTGTCTTTTATTCGGTTAACCCTAGAGAACGAATGTTCATAAAGCAAATGGCATACACTGACAATGTTTTTTCTGAAAATAATTATGTTGGTAAAATGTGAAGTTGCTTAAATTTGGGCTGTCAATGAGGACTTTCAAGCCAATAATGGTGGAAAAGACCAAAGACCATGCTTGTCCATCTAAATCAGTTAGTAGCTGATATCTGTCAGCGGCGTTAGCTCCTCCAGTATGTGCTGCCGTCACATACTGGTAACAATATAGCTTCATATGCTTGGCCTTCTTAATTTCCCCACCTTTTCACCTCCCCTCTCCCCCTTTCTCACAACCACCTGGTCTTTCCTCTGAGCCTGCTGACTGACCAGATGCACCCTGAATAGAGCAGGCCTACTAGAACAGATGAGGGGAGAAAGAGGTTATTAAGGGAGAATATTCAGTACAATTTAGGTTTTGGCAGTCCACAGCAACATCAAACCCCCCCAGTGAAGTCTTTTATGACTCTGTAGTTTACTATAGAGTCATAAAAAAAACATATTCATGCAGAGTTTATTTTGTTTTTTTGTTTTTTCAAGGCTGAGCTTAGCGTATCCTTTAACCTAGTACGTACAAACACACTACTGGTACATTTCTTTTCCGTGTTTACTTGATCTTAACAGAAACAACTGTGGATGACTGCTGTGTAATAATGTGGCTACATTACAACCGGCTCTTGTAGTTGATTTTGACTGCTGTGTGTTTGTAGCAATTCTTTGATACGTTTCTTTTCATTTTCTCACAAAAACTTCAATCAAAAAGCCTTAAAAATCTAAAATTTGAACCATGTCTATTGTCCCAACGTCTAAATATTTATTTACAATGAATTTCATTTTTCACTGTGAACTTTACATTTTGTCCTTAGGGTCCCGTTCACTCTGGTGTCTACTGTGGACCAGATAGATTGCAGATTATTTTGTAATTATAAGTTCTTTGGGGAAAGTTAAAATAGTCCTATTAGAGTTCAACACACGTTGCCTTTCTTTGTGTATATGTGCACATCTTTGGTTGGATCGCTATGTTCACCTGTCTGGTTCAAATGCGCATTCTCGTTATTTTACCTTGTCAAATTGATCCAAAACTCATAAAATGGTTTAAAGTGGACTCGAAAAAATACATGTAAACATTAAAAAAACACACACAAAAAAAACAACTTTTGACCAGATTTAACTGAAACCCTGATCATAGTATTTCAGGCAAGGAAAAAAAAAATATTAAAATGAACTGAATCCAGGTCATATTTGCTCTGGGTGTGTGTGTGGACTGCCTAGCCTCAGCTAGGCACAAATATCTTAACCTGCTACTTGTCTCGTGCATAAATCAGGCAGTGATTTAAGTTTAACTCAGTGAAAATAGAGAGCAGAGGACAAGAGAGTAGAAGAGGAGAGAAGAATAAGTCATTCATGCTCATCAAGTGCTCCTCAGTCCATTGGCTGGCAAGGCGAGTTTAGCTGGCTGCATTAAGGAACCGAGGAAAAAAAAACTGGGCTACATGGAAAGTATTGAAAAAGGGGGAGGGAGGGTTGTTAGTATAAAAACATTTTAAGAGGAGATCCCCACTTCTCTTGAGGGGGTGGAAGGGAGTGTGCCCCCCCCCACTTCTACACATGCACACACATATACTTTTGTCTTGCTTGGCACAGCCTCTTGTTTAGCCTTTAGGTGCCAAAGCAATTAGTTATGTTAATTGCAAGGTCCATTGCACTGAATGCAGGTTGAATGGGGCCAGTCAGCAGTGGATGATTGGCCAGGATCCACAGGGGAAGGGGAGTGGGGTGTGGAGAGTGGGGGTTGTGACGTTGCTGGAACACTCGACCCATGAAAACAGAGGATGGGACAGTGTGTGGGAAAATAGGGGAGGAGCTAGAGCTGAAAAAGAGAGATTGAGAGGGTAGGAGACAGAGCTTGAGAGAGCAAGCGTGAGAGAGGCTGCAAATTCAGTCAGCGAAAGAGAGAATTAAGTAAAGCAGTCGTGGCGGAGTCGGTAGCAGAGGTAGTAAGAGAGATAGAGAGAGCTTCACATGAGAGAAATTAAAGTAAGTAAGAGTGCGTGTAGTGCAGTGTTCGCTGGTCTGCTCGGTTGTCTGTCTCCATCTGGGTGCCATCTGTGTCTTTGGCTCTGGCCTTCACCACACTGGGGCTCACATATGTGGGAATGCAAACACATGCCTGACATATGAAGGTGCGGAGTCACAAGAAGGGACAAAAAGCAAAGGATAAGAAAGCAAAACCCCAATACTGCAGCTGACTTTCTCAAAGGACTGAGGAGTGGACTCTACACTAGAGTGGAGGTAGGACTGAGCATTTTCCAATGTGATTGTGAGTTTGTGTTTTTGGACGATTTTTTTGTGTGTGTTTGTGTGAAGAATGCCTTTTTTTCACGAGTGAGTAAGTGTGACAGATAGTCTACTTCGTGTGTGTGTGTGTGTGTGTTTGTGTGTGAGTGTGTGTGTGCGTGTGTGTGTGTTCCATCCTAAATCCCAGAGCTGCTCTGTGCTGTACAGATGGTGCCTCATCCTTATCTCTTCATCCTTGTTGAGTGAGGTAGAAGAGAAGCCTCTTTTACCTGCGCACAGGAAATGTCTCCTGGCAAAATATTAATTGCTTTTTATGTTTAGAAATATTTTACCGTTTGATCAAGATTTTTTTGGTTTGGTTTGATTTTTAGAGCAACTACAATATATTGAATTCAAGCTCTTGAATCTTGAATAAACAGAACATTTTTGCTTTCTGTTTCTCTTTCATTCACCAAAGCTTCTTTTTCCTTACCTTATTAGTAAAATTGGTCCAATAGATGCAGGAAAAAAAGATAACTACTGTGAGAAAAAAGTTGCAGCATTCCCCAAAATTGGTGCAATGGAGCCAAATGTGTTCCTCCACTTATGGCAATTAAAAAAAAAACTTTAATCTAGCTGGATTGGCTGTGATATCTGGAGCATACTTTTTCCCCCCTCTGTGGGATTTAACAGCAACTTCAACCACATTTCTAAAAAAAAACAAAAAAAAACTGAGCAATTAGAGTGACTTTGTGTGTGAAAGGGGCTTATCTCTCTCAGCTGTCATTTACTCAGATAGTAATCAGTTTTTCCACATGGCAAGCAGAGCAGAAGAAAGTAGGTAAAGAAGACGTGTGCATCTGCTGTACAGTCTCCCAGACATATGGGACGAGGAGGGAAACTGCTGCGTCTGTCTTTCATGCTGTGCCTGCATGTTACACTCTGACATCAGTGGAGATGTTGATACCAGTGCAAATGTCACATTGTTGCATTGCTGTATATTTTATCTGAGTTGGCCTTTTACAGTGCCATGCAGGGGATGTGTTCGTGTTTCTTGTGTATGGGGAGGATCCGACTGGAGACGCAGAAAGAGAAAAGGCAGAGAGACCTGGCCAGTGTCACGCCAGACCAGGCCAGTTCATCGGGGAGATAGGAGCGACTAATTGTCGGCTGCACAGACTCAAACCAGAGACCCTTGTCTGGTCTGCTGGACTGTGTCATATTCCTGACAACAGGCACCGTGCTGTATCTGTGAGTTAGTGTATGTGTTTGTGCAGAGGACATTCAAGCTTCTTTTATTCAGAAATTCGATCCCACTTACATTCATTCCTGTTGAGCAGTTATAGTCTTAAATTTATGTGGCTTTGAACTTTTCGATTGCACACTTCACAAGCGTGCAGTATTTTTGAATCTAAGGAAGTGAATGTGTCTCCATGTGCGTGCCAGGTGTCTTGCAGACATTGTTTCTGCTGAACTACAAGGTTGCTTGCCTTACAGCTTTCTGAAGCTTTTTTTTCTTCTGACCTCAAACCCAGCTGAGTTTCTCTGCCAGAAGCAAAGTAATACCTAGAGAAACAGACCACCATGACCCTTGCGTACTACAGAGAATACCCCCTGTTTCAGCATGCGTATTTACACACAGAACAGAGCAGCTGCTTCAAGAGTTTGCTGCAGGAAGTGCTCTATTAGTTCCAGTGGCGAGGTCTGTGATATCTGGCCCTAGGGGTTCATTGAGACCACGTGCATACGAATGAATTTGAATGTTCTTGCTTATACGTCTACGTGTGTGGACACAAAAGGGTCACAACATTTAATCAAGCGAGACTATGCAGTCAATACAAGTAACAACCCTGAGTGCTAGTATCGAGAGGCATTTGAGCATCAACAGGCACCCACACTCTGGCCATCTTTCCTGTTGCAGGCCAATGATATTGTAGCTTATCTCACCTTGCAATGTGCATTAGTCAGAGCTCTCCTGCAGTGGCTCACTGACCTGAGAGACCCAGTTGGTGACCCATGAAAAAACCTTTATTCAATGGGCTGATGTGGAGAAGAAGTATCAACACATTGTTAATAAGCTGTAGAATTACGTAAGATGAATTCCTCAACTAATATTACTTTGTTTTGATATTTAGTGACTGTGTAAATAGAAGATTAACACTTGTGTTTTCAGAGTTGATGAAAGAGGTAGCATGTTACCAATAGTCTGTATGTAGTGCAGAGGACTAAATCACTTGGGTCAACGTGACTAAAATAGGTGCCAGGTTAGGGTATGGCACAGACCTTGTTTTTTGTTCAGCAGCATTACCTTCCTTCTCACATTGCATTAAGTCATTTCAGTGTTAAGCTATTATGCAATGGAGCTTCAGTGCCAAGTTTTCCAAGACTTAACCATGCAGGCACACATAGACGGACGGGGCACCACTTTTTTTACCTGCCCTAAAAAAAAAAAAAAGGCAAGCATTATGAGGATTTAACTTGTGCAGATTTTATGGAAAGATTGTGTAATTTTCCAATTCAAGACCCTAAAGTCAAAAAGTGATACTCAAGAGAACCAAAAAACAAAAAAACCCTGCAAAAAAGAAATGCATTTGCTGTTTTGTTAGGTGTGTGGGTGGACAAGAAATGGGTGGCGTTGCCTCTCTCCATGAATTGTCTGTCATAGTCATTATTTTCTCCCTTTCTCTGTCTTTCCTTCCCCCATTTGCCTCAGTCTGAAGAAGTGTGGATGTAAATGAGAACATTTCACTAACAAAAACAGTCTTTTGCCTACTACGATTTGGTTGAGACTTTAAATCACTTTCACCTACATTTTCCTTCCATAACATTTTATGTTGCAGCTACAGTACGCTGTGTATTTTCCCTGCGTCTTACCCATATGTTCGCTCAAACCATACAGTACTCATACACAATAATAACACTCATCAAAACACACCTCAGCCCACACGTTTACCCATCCTCCATGACTATCATTGTCCCATTCTCCACATTGTTTTGAGCACAGCTGGTCTCTTTGTTTGACTTATCTGTCTCTCTCAGCGGTTGTTGAGCTCTGGTCCTCTATACAGTTGGGCAAAGCTTGCCCACAGCTCTGTGTTCTGTTTTGTTTTTTATATGCTACTCAGCTTTGAGTGATTGGATCACCAAAATCCAAGTGTGACAGATTAGTCATCTTTATTGTCCAGGTTTAGAGAAAAGTTCACTTTGACTACAGTTGTGCGGCTTTCACGCATGAACTCCAGAAAATGTAAGGAGAGTTAGGTTGGGATGTGGTCCAGAGTTGTCCTTTCTCACATGTACCACATTCACCAGCTGAGAATTCACTGCACTAATACTAAATGGTGCAGTCCAAAATCCCACAGATTTTTTCCTGGATGCTGGAAGCTTTAAGATTTTTTTAATCTGGCTTTTGATTTGTTTTGTAGTTTTTCTATGATTTGCCTGTGAACTAAGCATATACTTTCCTCTTGATGCGTTTGGCCAACAGCATGTTTTTGAAAGCAAGACACTGACCCATTTCCTTGTGAGCCACTTTAGGATTAATGTTTAAAAAAATCCATAAGATTAACTTAAACATGAACCCCAATACTAAGCCGTTGTTCCAGCTCTCCCAGTCTCGGTCAAAACCTGCAGTTTAATTGTCTTCAGCATGCCATGTGGTGATGTAACATCTGGTTGGACCTGCACCCAGGTCATTTGGTTGTTAAAGCCTCTGACACCTGGTCCAAAACTGGCCAGCTTTAATGTTAGCTTTGTTTTCTCATGTCTAGAGCTTGTATTTTTGTTTTATGGATTACTGTAACTTACTAGTTCAGTATGTGTTTTATTGTGCACACGTGTGTGAATGTGCGTTAATATGGAGTTGATGAAACGCAGTATTTGGCATCGCTGTAGTTTAAGGTTGACTTCCTGGCTTCACAATACATAGGAGACACACTTAATCCTCCAGGCAGACACAATAATATATGTCACTGTGTGGGGGGGTGGGGTTCCCCATATCATCATATGTACAGTGGGTGAGAAAATAGGGGCTACGCAACTGAATTTTAATGCTGTCATGCTTCCATGAATGTTGCCCCTGATTGTATTCCACTTGCTGGTTTTGGGTTTAAAGACTCATCAGTCTCTTGATGATTGATGGGCAGGCTAACCAATTAGTTACAGAGAGGTGAGAAGGGTTGTAACCAGATAGGCAGATAATCCACTGGCCTCAGAGAAGGCGAGCTGGTGTGTGTGTGTGTGTGTGTGATTGACAGATCTGAATTGTCCTTGTAGTTCCACTGTTGTTATTTGTGTGTATGTTTATATGCGCCCTGGGCAGACAACACCTGGTGAATAGGGCTAATGCACACACAACGCACCGACAGCATGACACACATACACTTAGAGCTCTATACTTTGGCATTCATTTAACCTATTGGTTATGGAACAGAGCTCAAACGGTGTAAGTATTACCCTTGATGCAAGTTAGATTTTTACTAGCTCATATATATTTATGGACTTTGATATGAGCCAAATCTACAGCACAAGCAGTAATAACAATATGTGCATTCGTTAGTATCTTCAGTGTCTGAAATACCTGGGCATTAAATATTCTAGGGCAACTTAACAGCATCATTGTTAATTATGTGGTTATGTTTTTTTGAGTGTTTGCTTGAAGTAACTTATACTACTCTCTAAAAGGTGTTTGCACCACATTAAGTTTCTGCCTTTTTTTGATACACTGCTGTGTTTTTTAAAAATCTAACAGCAATCAGTGACTGCAATGCCAAGTGTGGTTTTTTTTCAAGTGTTTTTAAGGTCAGCAACTTCAGATCCCATCCAGTCAGTCTTCTCCCTGCGGTCTGACCTCATACACATGGACACTGTGCATATTGTTATCCAACCTCTGCCAAACCGCCCCTGCTTCCAGCATCACATCACTGTACCTCTTTTTACTGCTCATTCTTAGTTTTTATAGACGACTTCAGTCTGCCTTGCTGTCCCCTCTTTTTCATTTTCCTTTTCAGTTTGCCACTAAGTATATTTCCATCCCAGAGTCCCTTTTTTCACTATGTGGCATGCTGGATTATGGTGGTGTTTTTGCAATTATCTCTCTGAGTGATGAGGATATGCAAGGACTTCTCTCACCATCAGTCTGTCATGGGAACATGTGATAAATTCACTTTGGAGTCATGTCTGTGCTTCTGTGAGAATGACAGTACTTTTTTTTGTCCAAAGTCATACCTCCTCCTTCTCCTTACGTCTACAGCTTTCTTTCCTTTTTCCCTCTGCTGTCAACCTTGCCACCTTCCTATCGTTCCCCTTCCTAGCAGAGTTGGGAGCAGAGTGTTGACATTGGGTTTTATCCAAATATGTAGTCTACGAGGCTGGAAGGTGGTAATGAAAGCCAAGAAAAACAGCCTGGCTCTCAGTCTAACAACCAGGCTTGTCCTTCTAATGAAACCAAAGGAAAACAGTATTTTCTGTCCTTGTTATTCCTTTCCTCCCATCCTCCATCTCTTTCCTCTCGCTGCTTGCATCCTCTCCTTTTCTATCTCTAGTGCTTCTGATTTGCAGACTAATTTCCCTCTGTGCTTTGTAAAACTCTCGTCCTCTGTGTGAAAATGTAACAAATATGACATTTTTAATGTGGGAGACATTTTAACATTCTGCTAGCTGTGATAAAGTCACGTTACAGTTATCGTAAAAGGCTATCAAGGCTTTGTTCTATAATGGGAGTGAATTCTTTTTCTATAGATGGTCTAAATAAAAATACATTTGTAACATGTGGGTCTGCGATTTGTTACATGGAAGAGAGACATCTGTATTGCTGCAACAGTTGAGGAGGTGTCAGTCCCAAGAGGGTAATAATGTAAATGAAGTTGATTAAAGCAGAGACGATGTCGCCCGAGTTTGTTCAACTCTCAAACTGGATATTATAAAATACAAAGTCATGTAACTCGTTGTTTGGCAACAACATGGCACTGAGAGGGACATGCACTCTTATCTATTTTATAAGTGGATGTAGCTGTGTGTGCATGTGTATGTTGCTTCATGTATCCTTGTGCTCTGTGTGTGTGTGTGTGCCTGTGTTTGTGTGGGCGGAGGTCAGAACGGAGTGCAGGATAGAGGAACAGATGTGCGCTGTATTGTGGCTGTGTGTGTGGACGGACGGGGACCAGGTGCAGCCTTTGTCTCTTTAGCATTTAAGTCCACTCGCTCGCATTCAGCTGCCTCGTGCCTCCCCTCCCCTCCATGCCCCCTCCTCCTTCCTCTTCTCCTTGGAGGGAAGGCAGAGATGTGTGCATGTTTGTGTGTGTGGGCCGGGCTGCCTTGGCTTAAAGGAAGGGGTTGCAGCAGTCCCTTCTGCCCCCCTCTCCCCTCTCACAGGTGACTGTTGGAGGTCCCAGCTGGCCAGCTCTTGGCCGATTAGATCCATATGGTACAGAAGGAGGAGGAGGAGGAGGAGAGGGAACCTGGTTAATTTTCAAATCAATTGCAATTGCTTTCCTTTTTTTTTTTTTTTTCAAAGTGTTTCATTGGGTGAATACTAAGCCTGTGTCAGTTGTTTAAAGTATGGGTTATCCTTTTACTTCAGGACTCCAATTGCGATTGCAGAAATACACCAACATTTTGGAAGATATACTTGTGTGCTGTTTAATTAAGAGTTACAAATTTCATTTAGTGTAGTATTTTTATTTTTTTTTAGCCACGCTTGGGACAAAGCATAGAAAAGGTTAAAAGAAGCTAACCACTAAAATTAGAGGAAAATAGGGTTGTAGCTACTCAAGATGTCTCGTATCTGTTGCCTCGCTACATATCACAGTCACCACAAAGTCAGGTCCTTACTTTGATGTGACTTATAAGCTATATTTATACTATTTTTTTGGTTAGAAATATATAGTGTGTTCACTTTTTGTGTTGTGAGGCACTGTCATGCAAAACTAGGGTAATAAGCTTGACTTTCTTTCTTACAGATAGTGCACACAGCTCGGCTAAACATCCAGAAAACATCCTGTTGATGTCTTCTTGTCTGACTCATGATAAGAATTTCTTGAAAAAGAAAATTGCTAAGGTTATTTTCATGTGCGTGTGTTTGCGTTAACATGTGCACGTCCTGAACGTACGCACTTGTATCATTGCACATGCCACAGATTTTCTTTGTGCTCGCTGATAAATTAGTTCGGTCTGTGTTACATCTTCTCTCACCTCATCTACAGTGACAAGACAGAGAGCAGTACGGTTGGAGTACACACACCACCGCACAGCGGCACACACACGTGCTTCACAGCTGCCAGCCTTTCACAGGGAGTTTAGACTTCAGAGTTAAAACATGAGCTTAATAAACCCTTACACCAAACCCATTTATTTATACATCGCATCAAGTGTGATTTATTTCTGTGGACTCGTTATAGCTTATCCATCCCGTCTTTATGTAAGGAGGTCGATAAATGTTCTCAGAAGTGTATTTGTCTTTTCATTTGCAATTTCATTAGCTAACGGATCCCTTTTACTGCGATGGCTCAACAGGAATAGTCACATTATGTTTCCCTCTCCTCTCTCTCTGAGCCTTGTTCTGAATCATCACTTGCAGAGGCAGCAATTAAAGTCAGCTGAATGTTTTAATGCAGATGAGCGTCACCTGAAGCTCAACAAACAAGGAACACCTGGCTAGCAACAGCCATTGCTGCAGATGCATTTTATTTTCCATCCCTGTGATAACAACTGTTGTAGAAAGCAAATACTTAAGGTCAGGAAACTTTTTTAAGATTGTAAAATTATGTATTATTTGTACATGAAGATGTGAGACAGAAAAGCAGCAGCACAATATGGTGTGAGTTTAACATGTAATTCTTTTTGGTTATATCCATCAGAAATGAGTTGATAGACTGCCCAGTTTCATATTTTAGTAAGCACTGGTAACGGTGTTATCTGCTTATTTTTTTTCTTTCTTTTTTTTAAAAGTATTGCTTATTCATTGTGGCATTTCCGTGTAATCCTGTTGATGTGTGGTGAGGAGCTTTGTGTACCTTCCCTTTGTTCCATTAAAGCAAGGATGACAGGTGGCATTTAGACCAGACAAACACCTCACATCCTCCTCTAAGCCAATATTCACCTGAGTTAACATTAGGCCACTTTGTGCACTCTGTGTATATGCGTTTTGTGGCTGCTGTGACAGCTGCCTCCCGAGACAGCCCTGTGACTATACCATGGACTCAGGTGCTCGCAAGCCAGATGAAGTCATCTAGCTATGTGTGCTGTCTAATTGACAAGCAGAGGCAATTCTCTAAGGGTTGTCAGGAGTACACGCGCACACACACCTGAGGTCTCCTGCTTTGGCTGTTACCTCTGGCACGACTAACAGCAGACTGTGCCACATCTTAAGACTGCACGGACACTGCTGCGGCTTTTGTTTCTGTTGCTGTGTTTACATTCTGCAGAATTATGCATGCCTGCCAGTTAAAGTCGAACACAAATGGTGTTTACAGGGATGGCAGTCAGTTTGGATCCAAACTACTGTTCGCAACCAGTGGTTAATTGTTCATAATGTGTCAAAGAACTTGTGAATACATTTCAAGCTGAATTCCCAAATCCTGGCTTTTGTGTATGTATGAAGTTGTTTACTTGGTAAGAGTGTTGACACTGAGGCCATATGCCCCGTTGATTCTGTTATTGAGATGTCAGTCTAATTTCCTGGCCATACGGATGGAGTGTGCGGAGCTTTGGAGCCGGTGTGTGTGCGTGCTGCAGGCTGCTTCCTGCGGTGCACTGGCAGACCGCGTGTGTGGTGGCAGTCCAAATGTCTGCATAGATCCCTCCTTCCTGCCCCCTATGTTGGTGAACAGGTGGAGCGATGGCAGGCAGGCCACGGGGGCTGAGAAAGAATGAGACGGAACGAGGCAGAGAGGGAGTGAGTTTTAAGAGGACTGCAAAACAGAAGGAAGAACAGTCAAAGCTGCATAATGAGTTGCAGACATGACAGATGAGTTGCAGAGGGCAGACTGAGAAAGTGTGAGCATAGGACGCAAAAGGCAAACAGGGCTGAGAGATTTGTTGCCATAACTTGAGGAAATTTGCACTTTTGCATTCAGATCCATTCGTTTTTGTAATTGACATTTTCTGGTTATCCATGACAAATTAATTCCGCATGTTTTCACATTTTTTGCACTCACAACAGTACCTTTTATTCACTCCTTAGGCTTCTTTACAGTTTTCTTTTGAGTTGCCTACTGACAGCTTAAACCTTCTGACTTAAGCCATTATACACTAGGACCTCGCAGCTGAAGGCTATCCAGAGTTCATAGCTGTGAAAAAGAAATAAAGGGTGCCATTGAGTCCAAAGCCCTAAAACCATGAACCCACATTTAAAAGCTGCTCTCTGCTAACCTATGACCTGTGAGACCATGCTTGTCTATTAATTGTCAATTCTTGAAGCTGTTAGAAAAGTCTGATCCACTCTAAATGGAGACGGGATCCGGCCCTCATGGTTCTTGAAAAGACAAAGGCAGCTTCTGATCCACTTCTCCCCACCACTACACCCCCCATTACACTTTCTCCATAGCCCTTATCTGGTGGTCTCATTCAACGTCAATAGCATATTGAGAAGTTGCATTTAACATTCAAAAGCTTTGTGGATCTTGTTAGTAAAGCGTGAAATAGCCCGTCCCTTTTTCTCTGTCTCTCCTATTTCTTGGGGAGCTCAGTGAGGAGGCATTCTACTCCTACACAATGGGCTTCTTCAGCATTTCTTCTGTTATTGATTTGAATGGGTGAGAGTGAGGGGCTAAACTTCAGACATCTGGCTCTTTGATGGGGGCAGGGTGGTTGGTGCCCTGGCAGTGTGTGTTGTATCATGCAAAGTGGGTTGAGGAGAGGGGGCTGGGCATTATTGTTGTCTTCTGTAACAATAGGCATGGAGCTTTTGGATTGATTTAAACAACTGAGCTAATGGGGGGTGAAGTGAAAGTGGTGCTTCTTTCTTTTCATTTTTGTGTATGTCATAGCAAGTTACAGTTATTTAACTTTGGTTCACTCCAACAGACCTGCTGGTTTCTGATGCCCTCACCTCCCTTCTTTCCTCTTTGCAGACAGTAGAGAGAAGAAGAGCCCTGCCATGCCCGGTTCTCCTGTGGATGCTAAGACTCATTCCAGATCAGCCCCCAGCAGCAGCGCCAGCTCCACTATGCCACCCCTACCTTCTGTCAACCCCAGTGGCCCACGACCGGCCTCTTTTTCCACCACAGCATGTAAGAGTAATAATTAAATCTATCCTTAAAGAATTTGTCTCACTAGTTGCCCTTCCAGCTTTTCTTTTTGTTTCCACTTCTGTCTTTGTTCCTTTTCACAAACTAAAATTGTAGACATGCTGCAGTTGTGACCATTCATTTTGACTTTTCTTCTCTTCGTGTTGGTTTTCCAACCTTCTCCAGTGACCAATGGGAATCATCATTCCCCACCAACACTGAATGCAGTGCCATCTCCACCACAGCGTTACAGCAATGGACCGTCCTCTTCCTCTTCCTCATCGCTGGCTAACCAGCAGCTGCCGGCTACCTGTGGGGCACGCCAGCTAAGCAAGCTGAAACGTTTCTTGACCACACTGCAGCAGTTTGGCAACGACATTTCTCCTGAGATTGGAGACAGCGTCCGAAGCCTAGTTCTGGCCCTTGTGGTAAACTCTATTATGACATACTAAAGAGGAAAAAGGTCAACATTTTTATAGAAATGCATTTAAATTAAATCTTCTCTTTTCCTATTTTTTTTTTTTTTTTGACTCAATTTAAT
>VURO01049871.1:21352-31627 GCA_015108175.1 Pelvicachromis taeniatus | reverse complement strand
TTTAGAATTCAACAGTTACCATTGAGGAGTTTCACTCACGGCTTCAGGAGGCCACCAACTTCCCCTTACGACCCTTTGTTATTCCTTTTCTCAAGGTAAACATGCCTCCACCCCCTCCTTTTCCCATCGTTCTGTGTTTGCTTTGTGCAATTCTGCATGGAATTGCTTCCCCTTTCTTTGTATTCTAGTATTCTTCCTCCGTTGAGTTAAATTTAAGCCTTACACCTTGTGGTGTTGCCTATCAGAAAGTTGCCTAAGTGTAGTTTTGTTAATTGAATTGACCATTTCAGGTTCAAAGTAACCGTCAAGATTTACGTGTTGACTTGACAAGCAACAGATGACTGTGTGTTAACAGCCTCTTAAGCCCCTCTGTAACCAGGGAAGTCTGCAAGTGTATACTTTTAGTAGCTCCTTGCAGTAAAGCATCCCATAAATCTTGTATAACTGTACTTCAAGCAGAAAAAAGCGACTTTTTAAATTTTTTTACCCTCCTTACTTGTCTTTGAAGCCCTTTCGTCTGTTTGTCTAAATCCTTGATTATACTGTCTTGTGGACAGCTATTCATTCTTTTTATACTTCTTTGAAGTATGTATGGGGAGCATACATAGTTCGTGCATTGTGATGTAAATTTTACATGGACAAGTCCGCACACTCACGAAAAACAGGCAGGCATTCGGACATGTGCACGGACCATCGCACTCAATAGGTGATGACAAAAATGTACATCTCTCAGACCTTAGCAGACACTACCTTACTCACAAATGTGAGAAGGATCAAGACTTTTGGTGGCTGAGACAAGAATGCTCCAATTTATTGCAATGATGTGGCGCTCTCACTATTTAATAAAAACTGCTCGAGAGTCTGTCTTAAGAGAGAGATGGAGCAGTTGGGACAAGATCTGTAGAAAAGACAGAGAAGTGGACGAGAAGGAGAGAGGGAAAAGTGGGAACTCGGAAGTGTGAAACATGCCTATAAAGTGTTCCCTTCCTTTTTTATGGTCTCCACTGCGCCATATGGAGCCGTTGTCCCGTTAAAAGAGCATTCAGCTGCCAAGGCGCCGCCAATCTAGCATCCGCCCTTCTGAAGCCCAGAGAACCCGATGCTCAACTGACACACAGCACATGTGTCCGCTAGCTGGGGCCCCAGGGAAAGAAGGGATGCAGAGGAGCATGGGAAACAGAAAAAAAAGGAGAGCCCAGGGGTATTATAGAGAGCCGATCGTAAAGCAGAAGTGTCTGCGTCTATAGGGGAAGTACAAGCAATACTGTAAGGATCAGCTCGCTGAGGCATAGAAGAATGTTTGTTTCAGTGGACAGAAAGATCTAGGTCTTTGCAGAGCAGTAAAGTGATGTTTCACTAATGCTATATGTAGTTGTTTAAAATGCGAAATAATAATAAGAGGTCAGTCGCAAAATGAAAACGGCTGGTTATTTAGTTGGTTGCTCAAGAAGAGGGAGAGAAGGGAGCAAGGAAGTGGTGTAATTGCAAACACACTGAAGTCTGTTCCTAATTAGGGAAATGCAGGGAACAAAAGAGAGATGGAAAGATTGGATGGAGACAGTCCCAGATAAATACAAAAAGAAAACCGAGTGGATGAGAAATTAGGGAGAAGTCTGTGTATCATTTGTTTTGAAATGTTTCTAAATTTCTAAGCCTCTGTATCATCACGCATACCTTTGCTGTGACCAACTCATTATGCTCAGCACACATGCTGCTTTGCAAGAGGTTCATAACCAACATCAGTTGCAGCTTAGAAAACTCTGATTTTCATTTGAATTAGGAAAGCCACAGCCTCCTTGGAGGCAGCCGCAGAACAGCACCCAGACACAGATCTAGCCTTACAGCCAGACCCCAAGGAGTCACTGCCCCCCTCTTAAAACCAATTTTCTTCCAGCCAGGCGTCTTCCCCAGGAGGCAGATCTGCACTGTATCTCTTGGCTGTGTTGCAGCATGAACAAAATCTGTCTAGGACAGTTCTGGTCTGTTTGGTCCAGATCTCCCCTCCTGTTTGTCACTATCAGGTTTTCTGGTGTTTCTCTGCTTTTGTCTGCCTCTGTCTTTGAATGAGTATAATCATTGATATAGGAGCAAGTAGTGGCAAAAGTCTACATGAATACTTGTAAATGGGTTCATCTCTGCACTTCAAAAATAACTTTACCTGCAAATTATAATCAGACTTTACAAGTATAATTTCTTTCTTGACAGGCAAACCTCCCTTTGCTACAGAGGGAGTTGCTCCACTGTGCACGGGCAGCCAAACAGACCCCAGCTCAGTACTTGTCCCAGCACGAGCACCTCCTGCTAAGCACCAATCTGGCATCTTCTCCAGACTCCTCTGAGCTGCTGATGGAGCCTCCAGAGCCTGGAACCAAGAGACACAGCCCAAGCAGGTTAGATACATGCACAAAAAAGACCTATAATATATAGAGAATATAGGTAAAAACAGTCTTTGTTTGAGAGCTACATAAAGTCACTCCTGTCTCCCCCTCAGGGCTAAAGAGAACGGTTTCCATGAACGCCCACCTGTAGCCATGGAGCCTGCCGCAAAACGGATTTGCACCATTAGCCCAGCTCCCCGACATAGCCCTGCTCACCCACTGCCACTGACTGCCCAGCTTCACCCAACCCCTCCACCCTTGCAACATTACGCCCTGGATGACATCGCAGCACCTCACATCCTGCACCGTGAGCACAGCCAACGTGTTTTGGAGATCCGCGAACTCAAAGACAGGCCACGACTCCCTGGTAAGTGATGCAAACTCATTATAAGGACAGTCCTGCAGTTGTTTCACATGTACATTGTGTGTGATAATGTGATGCATATTCTGCTGCCTTTGTGGCAGCAGTGAATAAGTGTTGTAGGTATCCTTGTGAACCAAATATACAAGCGTGTAGTGTCAAACTTCACATTTTTGCACATTTCTGTAGATCATCCATACACCAGAACTTTATCGACTCTTTACAGTAGCTTGAATGCAAGTTGCTGCTAAACACATTTTAGAAATGAACGTACTTGCTTGAAGACAGATGCACACAAATATCATATTCTATATGTGATAATGGGTGGTCTGTGTGTTTGTGTAGGCAGGACCCATATATCTCAGGAGTCCACGTATGTATATAAACAGAGCCATACTGTCCAGGCAGGGAGAGCTGGGTGTACTCTGGTGTATATCTAGCCTTCATTCGGGGCTTGTCAGCACTCAGTGGAAACATCGGTAGCACACATACACACATACAGACACACACCTTGATATGTTCCTGGTAGAGGTGCTGTGTTTATGAGTCCTTAGTCCCCCTGTCTGACAGCCTCCCGACCGCCTGCCGCCACTTAACTCATAGGCACACACACTCACGCATAAACACATCAGTCCACACACTGGTGGCTTTGAACTGATGGACACTGATGAGAACCAGAAGTAGCGAAGATGTTGAGAAGGCAGTGTGTGTGAGGGTATCATTGCTCTCCTAAACAATCCTTGTGTGCAGGGTCTTGTTGGCTCTTTCTTACTAAGTTTTAAGAGATTGTGGTTTGCATCTTTGTAGACAACACGGGTCTACTTGTATGAACATGTGGATGTTTTTTGGCCTCTGTGTGAGTACAAACTTGTGTGCGCACCCTGATTACTGTTAAATGTATTTGGATATTGCTGATGTCACAGTGTAATGAGTGGATTTGAATCAGATTAGCTTTGTTTTTGTGTATTTGTGTGTGTGTGTGTGCGTGCGTGCATGTAGTCGTAATAGTCTACAATGAGTGTCAGAACGGCTGGTTGTGTTTAGAAGTGGAGCCACTCCACTCAGCCTGAGTGTCTCCCTACTGGAATGCTGTGAGCTCCAGGAGGGGAGGTGCTAAGGGAGAAGTTTTGGGTGCATGTGAGTGTGTGGTTGACAGCTGACTTCCAGATGTGTGCAAGCTCTGGAGCTCTGCGCGCTGGGAGTCTGTTTTATATCACAGGGGTCTCTTTTTCACGTTTGCTCAATCTTTGCTTCTCACCGTCCTTTCATCTGCTTGCCTCTGCATGCTCACCTGCCCTCAATCAAGGCATAAACAAAAAGAAAATAAATACAACTCCTTTTTGTCGTTCTTAAATGTTGTGTGTTTGAGGTTCAGCTATAGCCTGTGAATAGAAGTGCGCATCGATTCAGTTTAGTACTTTTAAATTTGTTTAGGTTCTCATGGTGGGAAATGATAAAGTTATTTTCAAGTTTAATGTAAATGTGTGTTTTGTCATTTTAACAGAAGCACATAATTTACCATATATAGACATGTGGAGGTGTTTTTTACTCACTGTCACTTGTGGCTTCTCTTGCATTAAGAAGAATGTTAATCATGATGGCCTGTGGTTTGTCTTGTGTGTGATTCAATCAGGCACTAATGGGGGCTACCGTGAGGAGCCAGTGGACCACAGACTGACAGACAGAGAGTGGGCTGATGAATGGAGGCATCTGGACCATGTAAGTCTGCGGACAGGCACCACTGGTGCTGTTGACTTTTGATACAGAAAGAATGTGATTTGTTTTACTGGGGTTTACCACTAAAGTAATCTATCACAGCTTAAAAGCACACATAATCGGTAGGCCAGAACTTTGTGATAAGACATCAAGGGTTTACAAGCTGCAATTAATTTATTTGGTATGGGTTAAAACGTTTTATTGGGGGTGCATTATTAAGCTTATTATTATTATTATTATTATTATTATTATTATTATTATTATAAGCTGTTAAGGGGAACTTAGACTACCCACGATGTAGGAAATGCTCCCTCAGCAAGACACTTTTTCATAGCTACCTATTAAAATAATAGACTGTATGATTGTATAATTTATTGGCATCCAAAAAAGGCTTGTAGGTAATCTGAAGTAAAATATAAAGCCAAACTGTTTCTAAAATTCAAGAAAGGGTTATGCAATAGGTGTTAATGAGTTTAATGGATTGTGATTAAGACGCCCCGAACTGCCTTTCCAGGAGATAAATGGTTAGGTTATTGAAAAGGTTCGAAGAAGAAGAAGAAACTTAACAAAAGACGGAAAAGTTTTGCTGGAAACTCAGAAATTATACTTATTTAAAATAGTGATTTTTTTTTTTTTTTTAGGCATTAAAACAAGGTTTTTATGTTAAACTGCTTACTGGGATGCAATTCTACCAAGTCAAGGAGATGGTTCATATAACTGGCTCTTGATTTGATGATATAAGTACTTTTTGAAACTTCAGACATAGCTATTAAATAGTTGTTTAACAATGTAAGTCATTTTTCAAGTAGCTAAAAGTGATCTCAATTTATAAAATGTTGTTTGTCATCATGAAGGTGTTGAACTGTATTGTGGACATGGTAGAAAAGACACGGCGGTCAGTGAGCGTTCTCAGACGATGCCAGGAGTCAGATCGCGAGGAGCTTAACTACTGGAGACGACGTTCGAGCGAGCAGGAAGACCTACGCAAAGGAGGTCCGACCTCCGCTCCATTCTCCAAGACGCACAGCCCTCACTCTTCAGAGTCAGGTGGGTTTTTTTGAGTTTTGTTTTTGTCAGGGACCAAGATCTTTCCATTGTTTGTGCTTGCTACTTTATTACAGTGAATGTTTCATGACTTTCAGAATGAAGCCAAATTTATATAAATGTGCTTGATGTTGCACATGCTCTAAACTTCATATTTAACCTGCTAGCAACATGTAGCCATGCAGATACCCCATTTTTGGGGGGTTAATTAATTAATTATCTGTTTTGGGTGTTGCAAACTACTTTAAGGATTAACAGTTCAATTCAGTTTTTTTGTAACAGGCTGCTGTTTCCATTGCCTTTAAATAAGCGTTATTTATTTTGAGATCTGTTCGTTAAATGAACTTTAGGATGGGTACCTTTTTGAAGCAAATGTCTTTGCTGAAGAAATATAAACATGGGCAGTTCACTCTGGGATAATGATGCTAGATAAACTGCACCCATTGTGAATAATAGCACATAATGATCTGGACATCCTGACATTAATTTAGACAATACAAAAATCCAGACTCATTTCTGTTTCATAGTCATTACATCATCTAGTGGTCATTAATAGAACTGCGCCGAAGTCGCACGTCAGCGTGTTAGTGAGTCCATCCACAGTTAGTCCCTCAGTCTGCTGTGTACTGGCAGTGTTCTTTCTGCGTGCCAGCCTTGCCATCCCCCTGCTGCTCCATAGTCACAGACAGGTGCCAGGATTGGCCTCCGCCATATCGGCCACAGAAGGGCCGTCCTGTCGTCCTGCAGGCACAGAGACCCAGAGCTAGCTGACTCGCCAGAGCACCATCTGGGCTCCCAGTCGGAAAGCCTGCCTGCTTGCCTAGGCTTGGGTTGCTATAGTGGGGGTGTATAAAGGCTGGATGGAAGAGAAGGGATGTAAATGAAGGCAAAAACCGAAAGAGGTGGTGAGATCAGCTGTGAGTGATGGAGAAAGAAGCGGAAAAAGGGGATAAGAAAGGCAACAGTGTTAGAGAGGCAGAGCCCAGTAGTGAGTTAGGAATGAATTGCAATTCAGGGAGACAGATTTGAGGGAAGAGACAGAATATTGACACAGCTTGATGGTCTGCATTTCTCTCCAAGCCAAACGCATTCCTTTCTGAAGCTGTCAGATCTCAGAGCTGTCCAGGACTCTGATAACTAACAATAACATTGGTTGTATGGCCTAGATATTCGGAATTGTTTGCATCGGTGACAAAATAGATGTCAAGATGACAAAGAAGCTATTACTGTGTGTCTATCAGGCCCCCATCACCTTCGAGGAGTGTCAGTCCCAGAATAAATAAATTAAAGTAAAATAAATATTAACTTTCAAAGCCTCGGCAGGTGCTAATTGCTTCCGACTCTGCCTCTCCTGCAGACTCTCAGCGTGACTTTGCTCCACGGCCGGGCTCAGCATATGTTACAGATGAAATCTGGAGAAAAGCTGGTAAGAACACGAAATAAAATTAGGTTAAAGACAGAAATGTTCTAGGGTTTTTCAAACTTTTTTTTACTCAACCTATTGTTAAGTTTACAGATTAACATTTTGACACACTTTGACACAGATTGCTGTGTGCTTTACTTATGCAAGTGTGCCCAGCAAAAATAAGGTGAACCCCACCTAAATCTCTTGTCTTCTCTGACTTGTAGAAGAGGCGGTGAATGAAGTTAAGCGTCAGGCCATGGAAGAGGTTCAGAAAGCTGTAGCAGAGGCTGAGCAGAAAGCATTTGAGATGATTGCTACTGAGAGGGCCAAGATGGAAAAGACTCTGGCTGAGGCCAAGCGGAAGGCTCAAGAAGATGCCATCATGGTCATTAATGAACAGGAGGACTCCAGTGAGGTGAGCAAGGACTGTAGAGAAACTACAATGTTAACAACAGCTCTGGCACACATCACACCAGAGTAAATGTATATATGTACAAGTTTATATATACTTAAATTTACGAGTATACGTAGTTTAGAGTTATAGTCTTTGGGGGCATTTTTTATAGCAATTAAATATCAATAGAGGAATAAAACAATAACAATGGTGCAAATGACTAAAGTGGAAAAAGGCATTATAGTGATGATACATTGTGAAGGGCCTCACACGTTTTGGTAAACAGTCCATATGGGACTCGGTGGGTGGGCAGAAAAATTACTCAAAATGAACGCATTAGTTGCTGAATCTGCTGAGGCAGCTGTATGCTTACAAGTTCACAATGTTAACGCTAATCATTGCCACGTTTGCTTCTGCTGCCCCCAAATGGTCCAACAAAAATAGTGTAGTTTTGTTTTGTAAGGGGTTTGTTGAAAATTTGAAGAATACAAATAGAAATGAAACGTATCTTTCCTCTCTCCTTAGTGTTGTTGGAACTGTGGCCGCAAAGCTAGCGAGACATGCAGCGGCTGCAATGCCGCTCGCTACTGTGGGTCTTTCTGCCAGCACAAAGACTGGGAGAGGCATCACCTCATCTGCAGCCCAGGACTTCAGGCTCAACCCAAACCGGTTTCTGCAAGCAGAGTGACTGCCGTGGCTACAGCAGCATCAGCCGCCACTGTCGCGTCTCCTGTTGGTCTGGCTGGGGTCAAAGTTCCAGACAGCGTGCCTTCAGTCTGCAGTCCAGGTGGGGATAAGGCTTCAGTCGCTTCACGTTCATCCACTCCCTCCACCCCTGCCTCGGCCCCTGAGACAAATGGACACTAGGAGGCAAAGGATGGATGTGTCACCCACCCTCTTTAAAAAAAACCCAGGAAGAACTGAAACAGCAGCATGAGGGAACTATTTGTGGGTTAAGTTAGGATAACAGATTTTTCAACATACTCTTTGGCAGATAAAAAAGGACAGATTATGGATGACTGTTTGAGTGATATGTCAACTGGGACTCTGGCTTTGGCAAAGAACAGAAGGACTCCTCTTGAATGCATTAATTGGATGAACAGATCTCCCTAGCAGATGGAAACGTGTTTCTCATCGTCCAAAAACCCAAATCTTGGATGTGTGACGGGTGGAAAAAAAACGATGATTGATCTCCGCTTGTCTCTGGTGGCAGCGTGGAAGTTATGAAAGGGGAGGCATACGAGAGCAAACGCAGGAGATTAAAGAACAATGAGGTATAAAGATATTTCCCGCCATGTACTAATATTCTCACTTTGATGTGTATAAATCTAAGCTTGGGAGGAGGTGGTGGTAATTGTAAACAGTGTAATAGTACCAGCGCTAAAACATCTGTCTTCGTCCTGTAGGAGAAATCTGACCACAGAAGAGCCGTCTCTGCAGCTCCGGTGTATACATAAATATTTGCTCGCCAACTTCATGTCAGATTATCATATGTGTGAATGTGTGTCAAAGAGTCGTGCTGTCGGTGAATATCGTAAAAGCATATGATTATTTTTGTCAAAGCAATACTGAAATATTGTTCAGGTATTTCATGACCTTTTTGCATCACCAAAGTCGCTAAAGAGAAAGTTATTGTAATTGCTAGTAACTGTCTTTGTGAAAAAGAGATAATACTACACTAACGCCCACACGTCATATTTACTTTTTAAAACAAGTTAAACTCCGGTCATTATTATTTTTCTTCTTCTTCAATTTCCAATCATTAGAGGGAACACAGGCAAAGTGATGGTGGTGGATCCAGTAAGCACAGAAACATTCAGTTTGGGCTTTTCTCTGGTTACAATGTCACTTTGGCAACTTGTTCATATCACCAGCTGTGTATGGCAGGTCAGGGTGCTGCTCAGAAACCCCTCCGCCACTGCAATATTTGCATCAGGGGAGAGGAGTAGTGTGTTTTCCAGCACCGTTTCCAACAAATACAGGTATTAAGCCATGAAGACTAAATCCGTTTCACTTCAGCTGAAATTTTCACTGATGCCGACAATGCCGTGGTGGAGGTGCAGAGCGCCGACTCTGTCCCACAGAGAATCTCAGGAGCTTCACTGTATTTGTATGTACAGAGCATTCTTGTTCCTTTGTCACAACGAAACCTTGTATAACTTGACGGTTAAGGTGAAAGTCAGACGTGTAGTGACGAAGTTTGATTTATGGTACTCTGCTGTTACAACTGTTTTCGTTTGTTGTAAGATGACTTTGTAAAGAATATTATGAGAGAATGCCTTTATTTTGTGAGCCACGATCGATTTTTCCTCTTCATCCTTTGAACATGTTTTTTTTTTTTTTTGTTATGAGGCATAACTTCATATGGAAATCATATCTTGACATGAAGTATGAAATAAAGAAGTAGAGTTACTTCAAAGAGTTTCCCTGATGTTTGTGCTCTTTTTAACTTTAGAAAGATGCTAAATAAATTTTCCTGGTAATATGTGATAAAGTAAAATCTTTCTGTTAATCTGTGTATCATATGTACTCGCTTGACACTGAATTAAGAAATTCTCATTTTCTTGAGGTCCCCTAATCATAATTAGTTAAATGTGTGATATTAGAGAGTAGAATGAATGAAACTGCTCCTATGTATAAAATATGAGTACATAAGATATTTAGTTATGATGTAATAAGATGTTTTTCTACAATTGGTCAAATAATAGATAATAATAGCAGTCATGAAAGTGCTAAATTGGAGTTCTGAGGTTCTTTCAAAAAGCTACACGACAGTGAATTTTGCATCATCTTTGTCTCTTTATTGAATCATTCAGTGAGTCCAATTTAAAAATGCACGACACATCTTTGAAGTCTGACGGTACAAAATAATGAAGTGAAAATGGACTACTCTAACGAGGGCTGAGTTAAAGTTCTGCCATGCATTATGTATAATGTTTTCCACCGTTCTAGTGATTATACTGAAGAACAAATGCTG
>VURO01049871.1:0-21332 GCA_015108175.1 Pelvicachromis taeniatus | reverse complement strand
TTTTTAAAAAAATAAAGGAAAAAAAAAAAAAAAAAAATGCTGTAAAAAAAAAAAAAAAAAGTGTTCACGGGAGATGAGCGCTTCAGCGGTTTTGTCACTGTCACGTTTTTAAAAATTAAACAATACGAAAACTGAGAGTGATGCAATGTCACACATTACCACAAGGTGGCAGCACAATCCATATGTTGATAGTGAAGCCTCTTAATTTCGGTTTAGAAGATTCAGTATGTGGATGAGTCGATGTAAAATTATTTAAAAATGTATTGGAGAATTGTATGTTTTCAAAAAAACATACAAAATGTTATTAGATATATTACATATTATTAGGAAACAGTATTTAGGGCCTAGAAGAGAAAATGTCAGTTGGTAACTGCTCTCACATCTTGTCACTAAACTCACTATTTGCAAAGCAGCTAATAAGCAGAGTAGCTGCGAGGAACATGGATTAGGAGACTACAAAAGTATACTTTTAATCCCACCAAATTATACAAATCATATATTTCAAATCTAAAACCCTCGCTTCACTTCAGCAAGTGCTAAATCATAGGCACAATAAAGACAATATTCTTAACTGCTGGCCTTCCACAAAGCAGGGATTTCTCTTAGTTTGGCTTGTCTCACTGACTTTTATAACAGTATGATTATAACAAGATTGTGTTGCTCATTCGTTGATAGAAAAATTAAACATTAGCTCATCTGTATGTGTAACAGTATGCTCAGTATGTTAATTATATTAATTTCCAGTATAATTCCCAGTATAACTGATCTGTTCTTCATATCCAACGTTATTTTTGGATTAATTTTCCATGAGTTCCTGGCTCTTTCACCACAAGGATGCTAGAAGAAAAAGTAGAATCAGCAGGCAATCACAGTTGTGTTAGTGTCAGACAGTTTGTGTCTACGTGCCAGGCTTTGTTGTGGATAGAGGGGCATCTCTGTGTGGGGTTAGCTTGCTTCTTGGCTCTCTCACTATGGCGTTATAGTGCTTGTGGGGAGATACTGGCTTAATTGTGTGTCTGGTTTCTGTCCCAGCTTCTTGCCTGAGGCATATTAATAGAAGTCACTTAGGATTCATCATCTTTTTCATAACTTTCCTTAGAGACAGCTCACATTCCCTCCTCCATCATAGCCTGTCTGTCCTTTGATCAAATTTGCTAATGGTTTTTGACAGCACCCTATTATCAACACTTAGTATTGTTCAAGGTCAGTGGTGCTTTACAGTAATCTACTCGGAAACCAGTTTTGGTACTTTGCTAGTGCTGTGCTTGACCTGTATCAGCTGCAGCATGAAATTTAGCTTCATGTCCTAATCTATGTAAACCCAACTGCATGGGCTAATAAATTTCACTCATAGCAGAACCCAAGTGAGTATGAGTCTTTAAGTCAACGAGGACAAGTGACTCAGTATTTCAGAGGCGAGATGCCCTCTGAACACGTTACCTCCCACACAATCAAGTCTCCAGCTTGAAAGAAATGGAGATACTGAGGCATGAAATAGGACAACAGCTGTTGCTTTTTCAACTTTGGCCCCAAGCCTAGGTATTTCTGAGCAGGTTACAGCTGAACACAGCAGACATACACAATAAATGTAAAATGACTGAGGCATAAATCAATGAAGGGAATATTTTTAAATCTATAACTGGCCTTATGTATAGATCACATTATGTAGAGCTTTTTTTGTTTGTTTTGTTTTTTGTTTTTCCCCCTCTTAGTGATCAGGTTTCTAAGAGAAAACACAATATTTGACATTTCTGACAGCCATACCTTTATTATTTTGTCTTGACAATTGTTTAAACTTTTCTGCCATCCACTAAACCAGGAGGGAAAAATACATGGAGGTGGCACAGGATTTGACTTTGGGTGCCTTTTGAGTGTTGCCTTCTGTGAAAGAAAGTAACATAGGTGGGGAGGGGGGACTGAAAAGAGAACAATGAAACAGGACAACAGATGTCGTTTGGTCACCTTAGCCCTAGCCCTTGGCTTTTTGAAGTGATGAGCTGTGTTTGCACACATCAGAGCCAAGGGCACCTGCCTGAAAGAGAATAAAAAGACCCTTTTTTCTATGCTGCTGAAGGAGATGAGCACAGAGAGGCGGCGACATTATTTTGATTCAAAATAACAGTACAAGGTTTTAGCTTTCACTTTGGTTATTCATTGGTGTCCCTTTCAACCTTTCTACACAAAGAAAAGCATTTTTCGCAACCAGGAATTTAATTATGGGAAAGTATTACTTAGGTAAAGAAATGATAGGGTACATAAATATGTTGGAGCTCACTGTCCATCTTTTTGTTTATTAAAACCATTGCAGTGAGTAATATTTCAAACCAGTAATATATATAAAATAAAACCCATTAAAATGAAAGAAGCACTATAGAGCTCATGTTATTTCAGTATCATGCTGGCATATGCAATGTGACTGCAAGGAGAAATCCCCAGATACCCAAGGGTTGTATTCTGAACGAATAACACATACCCCTGTGGTTTCAGTATATACATTGCTCATCTACTGCTTGCATAGAATCCAAATTGTCTGTAAAAATGGAATAGACTGGGACAATCCCTGCTGTCCCTCAAAAATAGACAATAAATAAGGTGACCTACCTTATTTATTGTCTATTTCTGCATTCGCTGTCTGTGCAGTAAAGAATCAGCAGAACTCATATCTCTTGTGCTGCAGGAGTTAAAGAGGAGCTGGATATATTCTGTTGAAGACTGCAGAAGAAATACTGATACCATATTTAATAACCCTCAAAAATGCACAAATCAAATCTCCATCTTGCATATAGTGATTATTATGGCCAATTCAGTGTATTGACATTAATAAGTAAAGTATTTCTAAACCTAATATTTGCCATAATATTTGGGTCTTCTATTAAACTAACATAGAATGTCCAGGGGGGTACGGGGGACCTTTTCAGTCTCGTTAAAGAAGAAAGACCCATCACTGTCTTCATCATCTTCCCAAACTGGAAGTTGCCAGAATAATGGAGATGTTGCCAGATCTATTGTACCTGAAATCGCTGGGTCATGCCCTGGTCATGTCACACATGAAAAGGAGAGCTGATGAAGCTACGTTCCAAGCTCCTCTTAGCAGCAATGACCCTTGCAGGAATGAGGAAAACTCCACCTGCTGACTACACAGTACTTAACTGGAATATCCTTTCATCAAAGGTTACTCCTGAAACAGTCAGGAAGGTGCTGTTTGCATAGCATGAGAGAAATTGGGTTCTATAGCTGCCTTTTGTGTCCAATTAGCTTTAGTTGTTTTTGGTAATTTCTAGTCTTTGCAAAATGAGAGCTTGGTTTTCATTGCCAACAGTAAGTCAATCTGGGCAGACAAGCATGACTTTTGTCAACTTCTCTTCATAATATATATGGATAGAATTTCTATGTGCTGTCACTGGGTAGAGGAAAGAGGCTTTGGTGGTTTCATCTCTGCTTTCTGGAGATCACGTGGTTAGTTTCATCAATTCATGACCTTCAGCTTGCACTGGAATGTTTTGCAGCTGAGTATGTGGTTTTGCAGCTCATGAGAATTAGCAAGTCCAAGTTCATATCTCAACTAGAAAAGGGTGGAGGATAATTTGTTGCCCAAAGTGGAGGAGTTTAAATATTGCTATGTCTTGTTAATGAATAAGGAGAGTAGAACAAGAGATTAAGAGTTTGGTGCTGTTTGCAGTAATGTGAACACTGTAATGGTCTGCTGTGTTGACCAGAGAGCTGACACCGAAGCTGTCGATTTATAGGTCAAAATACGTTCCGACTTTCAGTGATAGTCACGACTTCTGGCTAGTAGCTGAGAACATAAGACTGCTGATACAAGCAGTAAATGAGCTTCCTCTGAAAGGGTTTCTGGGTTGTCTCCTAGCTATAAGGTGAGGAGCCAGAGTGAAGTGGTTTGGGTATGTGACCGGGATGCCTCCTGAGAGCTTCCCGTGTGAGGTGTCTTGTCCTGGGAAGAGGAGGTGAAAAAGCCCCAGAGCAGGCCTACAACATGCTAGGGAGATCTGTGTGTGTGTTTTTATTTCAATTATTTTTACCAGTGTAAAAATCAAACCAACTATTTTCATCAGAAATATACAACACAGAATAAAGTTTACTTGAAATGACTGAGAACTGAGTGATATCAGAATCAAAGCATGTTAAATAAGCTGATAGGTCAGCAGTCCATGTAAATAAAATATGTTGGTACCTCTTCAGTCATTCCAATTACTCTCACATATGTGAGGACTTGCAATAAGCAGCTGGCTACAGACTGAAATGTAACAGACAGATATTGTACTTTGTATAAAACAATACTGCCCATACTATTTCATCTGAAGAAGAGATAAAGCACAGCGTTTTATGACAGTTATATTAAAGATGCGCACAGAGGCTACAGTTTTTGCAGAATTTAAAGAAGTAAAAAAATTATATTTGCAGATTATCTTTCACTATATGTAAAAAAAAAAGTGTATTCTGTTTGGGCTGATGCTGGGAAGATGGAAATGTTTCACTTCAAACATCAGCGTGCTTTCTGTCATAACATACCAATTTTTTTAAACACACCCTTTGCTACCATAATAACAGTGGCTGTAGTGGTGACACACACCCCTCTGCATTTTGAAAAGCTGAAGTGGAATAGGGGGTTTGGGTGCATATCCTCTGAGCCTCATTACCACTACATATTCATTCTGCCTTAACAGTAGACAGCCTGCCTGAGAGGAGGCTTGTGATTAGATAGGACTTCAGTTTGCCAGCATTAGTCTTGCAATCAAATACTTACAGCCCAGCAATCAATGCATGGAACCTTTGAATGCATTTGTGTGCACTTACAAGTATAACACAAACATTTTCCACAATTACACATTTGTGTTGTGAAAAGACACTGGCTGAAAGGAAGGATCTGGACTTTCATTTCGATTCAGAACTTGTAGTAATCTGATTACAAAGGAAAAGGAAGCGTACACATGACATTTTTTGTAAACTTTCTGTGTGTTGTGTTTCTGGGTAGGTCAAAGATGCTTTTTTCACATGTAAAAGTGCATTGTTCACACCTGGTTGAACTCAGTGGGATGCAATGCATGATCAAGTTACAACCACATGTTGTTGGGAACCACTGGAGTGAAGTTTGTAGCTGAGACGTTTCATGTTTGGATGAACTAGCTGCGCAAGTTTACATTTCACGTGCTGCCCTTATTTCAGATCACTGAAATACGAGATAGACTGAGAAGTTTAGATGATCCCTGTTTGTAAGCCTCATTATTTCCCCCTCTTCTTGTCAGATTACCAATTGGGTTATTTGAATTCACGTCAGTTATGTTTAAACATATCTACTTCTGTTGTCTGCAATCAATTCAGACACGATTGGGTGTCCAGCTAAAGCATCATCGATCAATGTTTTTGGCTCTACCACTAAATCAAATGATGACAAAGCAATCGCTTTTTATGAGAAGTTTTAGCCAATTAAGCCACTGACCTTATCTTTAAACTGAGCAAAATTGATGGTGCTCAATAAGTTTGCTAACATGTCAGCATATGTTGTGTCCTTGTCATCTTGCTGGCTGGTATAAGCTGATGAACCGAAGAGAAGACATCAGCAGAAATCAATGTCATCAAAGATCACATAGTAATTTTTCACTCATTTTTTCCACTGTCTCAGCCAACATCAACTCCTGATATATATATACTGCTCTTTAGCTACTTCACTATATTTCCTATCTAGACTTTTTTGCACTGTTAAACAAGTTTGAGGACCTTTCACATTGTTTTTGTTTATTTCTTTCTTTGGTTTTGTGCTAACATTTTTTCCCCTCTTTCTGCAGATCTGAAAATCTATGATACAGCCATTTGAGAATTAATGAAAAAAAGCAGTTGTTATGTTTTACTTTTATTAAAGTTGCTTTTCAGTCAATTAGTAGTGTACATTGCCAAACCAAAGCACAACATAAATATGAATATATGTATTTTCTATATGTACAGATGGCATAAACTCCACCATCATCAAAATAAATACATGATACATTAAATACATTTCTTTCTTTTTTATAACTTAGTGATACAATGAAATCTCACAAAGTGTTACTTATTTTAAATATGCATGTTGTTTTTTAAAGATAATTTTACATTTGAGACTGATAATGTGTCTCAGACTGAAGACTGAGGAGATGCACTGCAACTAATAGCAGACCACTAGTATACTGTATCTAGCAATAGAGAAATGTCAGGGCAGGTGTGGTAGTTTTAATAGCATTTTTGGCATTCTGTGCACATAATAGTAGGATAGCAAAATGAAAAAAAAACCCCACTGCTACACTATAATACAGCATGTACAGCCAGGATGTAGCCACATCAACATGCATGTTTAGGCTACAGTAACCTTTCATCTCCTCATCCTCTCTGCTTTTTCATCCTTATCAATTGTACTCAACAGTAAACAACTCATCAAAAAAACACAAAACCCTACTGGCATTGTAATCTGCGTTCCAATTTGGGTGTTGTGCTCTAGTAGCCTATATTAGCGTCTTTTTGGTTTCCATTCATTGGCATTATATCAGACAAACACTGCAAAAAAAGGAGGCCATACCACAATTGAGACAAGGGGGAGAAAATTCATAGAATGGATTTTGAATTGCAGAGAATCAGTTACTTTCAAGTCAATAGTAGCTAGTGTGTGCAACTATCCCTTTTCATAGAAGCGGCACAATAATGAGCAGTCCAAGACAGGAACATGAAAAGATGCTGCTGGGGAATGCTGGATGACGCCATTGTCTCTATCTCCTGTTGATTTCAAACACGTGTATGTCTTTTGAAATGTTTTGTATGTGTGTGCGTGTGTTTGTATGCGTGCAAGAGTACATGTGGGTGGGTGGGTTGATGCGCCAGCGTGCCTTTGTCCGTGTGACAGTGTAGGCAGTAGATGTGACATTCTGGATTTAGTTGCTAGTTGTTAGTCATAATCCACCAGGAAGCTGGAGAAACACACATAGAAAGAGAAAGTTTAGCCAACTCACACCAAAATGATATACAACAAAAGGTCAACAGTGTTCAACATTCAAACAATCAGCTCCAATGTTGTGTGTGTGCAAAGGCTGTGTGTTGCTGTTTTAAACGCTCCACTGATTTTATGTTTTACCTGGTGAGCTTTTAAGTCTATAGCTAACTATAGCTAACTAAGAGGTACTGTAAGTAGATACCTAGTTGTAAATCAATAAAGTCTGACAGTGTAACTATGACTTCAGACAACTGACTAAAGAAAAAGAAGAAAAGAAGGAAAAACGCAGAGAGAAAAAAACCCTGCTTTTTCATGCAGCAGATTTTTACATTTTATTTATTTTTAAAGTTACCGATTCCAAGGTCGATCCCTTCCTGCTCTTCTTACATGCATTTTACAAACTATCCTCTCTCTTCCTCTTATCATTGCCATCTGCCCTCACAAGAATCCCCCAGCAACCAACACCTTAGAAGCAGCTTAACAGCTACTTGGCTAAAAATGCTTTTCTTAACCCAAACACACCTCTACGCATGGGGAATAAAGAGTTACATATGATACACCCTTTCCCCCTCAAAAGTAAAGAAACAACAGTAAAGAAAAGTTTAGTAAAAAAAAGTTTAATAAGTGCAGTTATTCACATATTAAATACTTTCTTATTGCAAATATGTGAAGACACATTTTCCAATGGCCTCTTAACTTCTAGTCATCTGAACCATTTTCAGTGTAAAGGATTATGCCTGTTTCCAACCCTCTGCTTTAGCCTTAAGGCACAACACAGTATTTGTACTGTCACCTCATAACAGGAAGGCCCTGGGTTCAAATTCCCCAGCTATGGGGACCATAATCCCCCTGTGCTGCTTACCCACCAGGTAACTAAAAAAAAAAAGAAAGAAAAAATATCTGCAGCAGACGAACAGTAACTGAACATCATGTCCTTAAGAAACATTTCAACATGACAACGATAAACTTACTGACAACTTAATTAATTAATACGTGAAAAACACACGATAGGATTCATTGACTGGCGTCCCCAGAGCCTGGACCTCAACATTATTGAAGCGCTGTGAAATCATCTCGACAGAGAACAGAACAAATAAAACCACTGAACCTACTTATCATTCTCCTAGAAAAATTCAAAGAAATGAGCGGTGGCGCAAGACGTTTGATCAGCACCGTATGCCTATAATAGTCAGCAAGCATACGTGATATACCAGTCACAGATGTGGATGTAAACAACTGTGTATGGTAACCTAGCAACAAGCACAACCCATACATCCCACACAATTAAATCACCACTGCAATGGAGCTAAGAGGCAGAAATAAATATTAACTGCATTGGTTTCTGAAGAATTTGTATTTGTTTTCTGTAGCCGGTTATTCAAATGCGAAGATGAGATGAGACCCACTGCAGCCTCCGCCGGAGCAGTGGCTCATTCTACTTTGCCATGTGCTCAGGAGTCAGTGATGTGATGACGAACAAAGTAAATATGTGCGTCACACAGAAAATCGCTTTTCTAAATCTGTTCATAATTGACTTTTTAAAACACATTTATGGATGTGTCTGAAAGAAAACAAGCATATATTGCACACATACCTTATCCTGATTTCTGTGATTTGCAAACATGTTCTCTAGTGTTTGTATCTCCTTTAGGATAGTTATAGAAATCCATTATTTTCCATTATTCAATCCATTATTTTGCACTGTAAATGAATTATTGTTGGGAATTCTGAATGCACTCAAATCTGCACAGGGGGGACACTTACATGCACTTAACACATCCAAACCTAATGTATTAACTTAGTAAACGCCTTTAGAGTGACTAACACAGTAACTAAACTCGCTTTCAGCTAATGTTAAAATAACCACAGTACTAGTTACAGGGATACCAGATACACGGGTGAATAGTTATCTAGTATGTGCACTACAAAAAAATATTTTTATTAGTTAGTGTTGTCTGTTATCTTACACCAGTAGAACTAGCACAGTGCAAATCATAAATAAAATGTAGCTTCACTTACAGTATAAACACAACATCACTAGCAAGTATTCGAGTTTTGAGGGAAAATGCTCCACTACTCTAAATACTATTAAGCTCCAGTCATACTGACCTTTCAAATGAAAAAAAAAAATCTTATTAACTATTTAGATTCAAAGTCTAGCGATAACCTCCTCCACAAACAGTGACATAGCTGCTGCAGGACAACAATCTAACTGCAAATTGACACAGAAGCTCAGCAACCTCACTTTTATACAGCAATATGACCAGAATACAACCAGTTAAGATGAGACCCCAAGTGCAAAGAGACTCATCCTAGATGCGTTGTTGGTGGAGACTAAATCAGAGTGCCTGCAGCGTGCTGTCTGGAGGCAATTGTAAATTATTTCCAAGCCAATCTCTCTGAAAGTGATAGCAGTCTGTCCAAGCTGGCCTGTAGATGTTTGAAGATAGGTTGCCTCCCATCACGTCCTGCCTCCCTGAAAATGGTCACCTAGAGATTAACGGTGTTGCACAATCAATGTCCAAGCAACCAGTTAGTCGCCACAGTTACTTGTAATTGGTCGCAAATACGCAAAAATTCAGCGATTAGTTGCAAGGTGATTGGTAAACTATTTTATTTTAGCGTGACAGAGCCTTTGAGTGCATTCATTTCTTGTATACTAACTGAAGAGGCAGGTGAACAGTGTGAATGTTTCACTTGTTACAGACAAAATGACTGCTGACATGGTGAACACCAAGTCTTTAAAGCCATGCAATGTAACCTGAATTCTAGGAGATCACTATATGATTTACACCTCTCATATCCAGGTGGGATATTTTTCTAGAGAAATTATTCAAAAAAGGGGAAATAGGGAAACTGTTTGAGTAACCCGGCCAAACAACGTTACAAACTGCCCTGAAATCATCAGCAGAATGACCGATCATAGAACCAGCGACCAAATGGCTAGAAAGAAAAGCAAGAGCAGCTAGCACTCTCCCAGTCGGGAAAAAGTCTAGAATGCATCTGCTCAGATGCCACAAATGAACTTAAATGGGCATCATCATCCAGCTCAACCATATCTTGATGTATGTAGACCATCAGGGTATTTTCTAGGGACAAGCACATATATATAAACCAGATTTAAACTGACAGCATAAATATATGTGACTTACATACCAATATTTTCACAATTTTGGAGGTTTGGCCACATTTTTCATGCACTGATTGCACATTAAGCAGAGACTGCAGATTTTTTAGGATAGTATTATTTAAGTTTCACATACACTACAAATCCTGTTCTCCCAGTCACATATATACAAACCTGGGAGCAACATAGTGGATACTACTTCAGCATCCTCCAACATGTCAATAATGCAGCGTTGGAAGTCTTTACTGCTGTTAGCCTGAAGATAGCTGTGGACACAGACAACAACAGAACAAAACAGACCTGTGTATCAGTCAGCTGTTGATTTCGGTTGAAGTACAAGGTGCCATGGTAGACTTGATACAAATTAAAATATCAATAATTATTTTTAACTTTCATGTACATACAGGCAGCAAATAAAACTACAGTTTATTGATTTTTCTCTGTGAAATCATGTTGTAAAGGTTTTTTAAAAGTGAATAAATATATATTAAATATATAGAAAGTTATATGTGTTCAGAAAAAAAATCACTTATTACTAAAAGTCTTTTGGATTTTTTTTAAATGTTCCAAAAGATAAATTAACATATTCATTGATGCGCGTGTAGATACACAGATACCCTTTTAAAGCATTTAAGCTGCTTTCTTGTGTTTTAGTGTGTCTGCGTGCGTGTCTGTGTTTGAGTATGCGAACTGAGAGCTGGGCCATCTGCTCATCTTCAGTGGTGGGGAACGTTTCCATCAAAAAGTTAAGAGTGCCAAACCGTCTGCCAATATCTAACACACAAACGCACACACGTGCACACACAAACACACCATACTGACCTCATCCAGGAGAGGCGGTCTTGCCAGAACTCATACATTATGTAACACGACTTTCCCGGGAGCTTCTGAACGGACACACTGACAGCAAGATCGAGAAGAAAAGTAGAGTGGGGCAAGAAGAGGATACAAAATGAAATGGAGTTTGCACTCAGCAGGGATAAAGTACATGAAAACTTTGAATCTTTTGAGGGATGTCATTAAAATTAGACAAGGAGAAAAGCAAGAAAAAAAAGACAAGATTAAAACCAAAGTTCCAGAGTCTTGTTTTAGTTATGAAAAAGATATAGAAGCAGTAAATTGTTATTACTTTGGACATGTAATTTGTATCATGTTGCTCACAGTTATGAGCATTATGTACTGGCAATTGCTCAATACTCCAGACGTTTTCAAGTCCAGCAGAGTCCCATGCTTTGATTCAAGCATGCATTGCTTTTCCTGGAAACTAGCAAGACACTCACTGCAGGTTGTCGGAGTGAGCTGAGGTAGCATCAATGTAGCTCTTTAGAACTTTCCGGAAATTGTCCAGATTGACATCAGTCACTGACATCTGCCTCTGAACCAGCAGGATATTCTGTTGGCAATAAGACATCAGACAGAGAAAGGGATAAAAAAGAGATTAAATGACCAAAGAGCTCACTCTGTGTGTCTGCGCCCTTGTATGTCTGTCTTTGTGAGGACCCTTTTGTTATTTACACGTTCAGGATGATGACGTTTGTTTAAAGTCAGGGCATCATTTTGTTCAGCTCTTTGCTTAGGACTTATTGTAGGGGTTCACAGTAGCTTCTTAGACAAGACGTTTACATTAGGTTAAGGGTAGGTTGTGATACATTTGGTTACAAAAATGAAAAGTCAATGCAGGCATAGGATGAGGATAGATAGTATCAAGATGGATACTTTCTGATATGTACTTTTGGGTGCATATTGTACCATCCATCACACCAGATGATAAATAAATTCAAATAGATAAGTGTTATTTCACTTAGCATTACTCTGTCTTAAGATACTTCAATAGATTTGGTTGTGAATGTTACAGAAATCTTGGTTTTAGTGAAATTCATTGACATCTTACAATTTAAAATACAAGAAAGTGATCACAGAACAGAATACTGATACTAAACCCGGGCTACAATACCTTCTATGTTGCCATGACTCCTCAGTTTTGATTTTCTCAGTAGTTTGCCACTTTCTTTATATACCGACAACAACAGCTGAAGGCTTTTTATTCTGAAAACAAATCTCAAGTTTCTCAAACGCTTTCCATGGCAGTCTATCGACTTTCAATAAGAAAGAAGAAAAAATAACGTTTTTGCTCCTCATAGATTGATGTACCTGGGAACAATCCTGCAAATGGCAGCAAATCTTTCTGGGCTTGATCTCAGGCCATGTTTACCATTTGGTCTGCCAGTGCACTAAATCAGGATCCTCTCCACTTTAATCTCCCAGCAATTTGAAGTTACAGTGAGTCCATCGTGCTGCTTAAGAATCCGTGTAGAAATGCATACACTGAAGCATATTTTGATTTGAAAAGTAATCTGTATCCAGTCAATGTAATCTAGAGTTTTTTTGTCACTACCCGAGTTAGATGGAGGTGGATGGTATTACGCATTATATAAATTACAGTGCTCGTAATATTTAAAATCCTTGTAAAGTAACTTCACTGTATTATTTTCTACCAAATGCAATTACTGCATTTTTTCATCATTCCAGAGAGCAAAAAAGTGCTGTACACTGTTAAGTGAAAAATTACATTCAGCTCTAGGAGTTAACACACTAAAACTAAACAATCTGTTTTACAAAACATAGGTGACACTTTTGTGATTTCTGACTAATGACTAAGACTCTTTGAACTTGTTACAAATAGAAGATCTAAACTCAAACACTAAAAGAAGTAAAAAAGGAGACAATTTGCCAATTATACCTTTTATAATAACAAATCCATAAATATCTTACAACGGATATTTACCTTTCTATTCAAACCTCACCATCTGTACATGTTTTTCACTTAATTGGATCTGGAGTCAGCTTTCTTTTGTCCAGATATTACCTTTTCCAATCAGACAATTTAGAAATGACCCTCTTTTGTTTCAATGAGAACATGTTGAAAAAAAACAAGCATCACAATTTGCCCTTTAAAAATTTTCATTTATAACATTTTATCAAATACACAAGACAAAATACACGATTGATTTGAATGACTAGTAGCAGTTATTGTAGTGTTATAAACTTGATGAAACTTCATATTTAGAATGAGATAGAGAAAAAAACCCAAGAACATGATCCAGTTCTTTATATCCATGTCTTATATTTATGTTATGCACATATGAGAAAAAAAATTGCTATTCAACTGGAGCTGTTTTAATGAACAAAGGTCAATCAAGATAGTGTTAGTATAGACAGAGTCATTCTGTATAGCAATTTTTCTGCAGTGACTTCAGCCACAAAAATGTCATATTTCACAATTAGTGGCCAAAAAAAGTATGCAAACTGTTTGTTTTTTTATTGTTTTGTGTTGTTTTAGTGACAAAAATGTAAAACTTCACCTTGAAGTCCTGTATCAGCCTATAAGAAGGTCACAACCAAAAATGCAAAAATTCTACTTCAGTGCTGACTTACAGACTTGTATGTGCTGGCCAGTGTGTCCTCCTTAAGTGGCTCCAACTTGGGACTCTAAAAGAAGAAGGTCACAGATAAGAGAAGAAGTTAATGTCTGTGAGTATCAAAGATCAGTATATGATTTTACTGATCATTTAGTTTAACTTTTTAAAAATCTGAGTGATACTTGAAACTAAGCTAAACTCCCATTTGCGTTTACAATAAATTCCTAAAGGCTACTTTGGCAATTTTCATTATATTGTTATATTTTTTAATTATATAACAATGCAGAAGTTATAAAATGAACAAAAATACACCGAATAACCTCATTTGCACATTTATTTGCACTGGTGTCTAAGAACTGTGATAAAAAAGATACATTTTTTTCCCCACAGTGTACGATTTGATTTTCGTACTTTGTCACAATCTTTCACAATAGCTACTTGTCCAAAACAGGGTAACAAAGGTAACAAGTCTGCACTGTAGAGAATAGAAAATCTGTCACTTTCATTTTTTGGCGCCATATCCTAGTGATGAATGTAGTTTATGAGAGTATTATGTTATAAATAATAAAAGAGAATAAATGAAAAAGAACAACAAGCTTTCTGTGGTAAAGGTTACTGTTCTTGTGTGTGCACTTGTGCGAACACAGAAAACATGACCTCTGAAGCACAAAATTCATTTTGTTGCATTTGAGAGAGCAGCGAATACGAGGGAGATGGACAGAAGAACTGTGTGATGCTGGCAGTACTGAGGTGTGGGGATGGATATTGCACTCAGTGCATCCTGCAGGTTATGAATTGCTTTGATATTGCTCTCTGAGTTGACAAAACTGAGGACTGGAGAGAGAAAAATGCTCCGATTAAAAGGATGAACATTAAAAACTGCGAAAAGCGGGAGTTAATAAACAAAAGAACAGACAGAAGAAAGGAGATGAAGCATAAGATGAGGCAGTAGAGCGTGAAAAAGGCTTTGGGGTGATGTAGTGAGAATGGGTCACAGGATGAGAGGGAGGTGACTTTGTGTTTGACAGACCTGTAGAATTCCATTTAGAAAAGCAGTGTTTTATCCAGTCCAACCATTATCTTTTTGATCACACACACAATGAATATAGAAAAATGTACAATAAACATCATAATCAACAATTCAGAGATGAAACATTACTGGTTGAAGATATACTCCATGTTTGGGCTGTTTTTCCACATGTTCATTGAAAGTAGGCACCTGGTTCCATACTGATGGTCTAGTTGTGTTGGATTTCATTGATGACATGTATAAACCTAAATCATTTATCCTCATATAAACCTATACCGTGCTTTTACTGTGCAGCTGGCCCTGCACCTGTTGTTTTTGGAATTCACTTTGGCCATAAAACCGTCCAAAGAACTCATTAAAATGATGGATGATAAGAAAGTTACGTAAGACACGTGCCAACAATCAAAAAGAGAATAAATATATGTAAGACTGACATATTGATTTTAGAAACACATTAACAAACATATTAAATCGATAGTCGACATTTGTAAAATTGGGAAAATACGAATACCGTATATCTTCCAATAGTAGCCCCGGTGTTTATTCAAAAAATGATTGTTGGATTGTTGGAGACCGGCTCTTATTCCCTTCTCAGATGGAATGGATGTTTTGACTTTCTTACTTCCTTGATAGTATCTGATAACAAAGCATTTTTGACACGAAAAGGTATTTGCCGTATGATTTGCTGCAGGAGGGCGGTAGCCCAGATGGTACGAAAAGAGTAGTAGCGTACGGAAAAGGCGGTGGGTCACTGGAGATCGGTGTTTACAGACCGGCGCTTAAAGGAGGCTACTATTGGAGACAGCCGTCTATTTGTTGTGGCATGTTTTCAAACCCGGCGTTTGTTACAAACGGGCGTCAATAAGAGACAGACCACTACTAGAAGATATACGGTAGTTTAAAATTAAAACTAAGTAAGTGAAAAAACAAAGAGTATAAAGTTACCCAGCAGCAGAAGTAGGGGTTATGGACTCCTATAAAAGAGGGGTCAGATATGCCCTCACCTTATTCTGTCTGTGTCTTTGTGTCTCTGCTGTGTTGCTTAAAGGCGTGGTTTTCTTTACTTGCTTTGCTATGTGTTGTCGTGATGTTCTGTGTATTGTGATGTGCTGTTTTGCTGTTCATATGATTCTGTTCAATAAATTCCGTTTTAAGAATTCTACTCTTTTCTAGAGGATCTATTTGAGTGGTTTAATTTTAATTGGATCTAAAAAACTGGATGCCCAAGTCATTGGCTGGATAAAGTTTATCATGTTGGCTTTAAAATTTGCGACAGTCCTGTGAGTATTTTCTAGATGATGCTACAGAGACAGCCACAAATCTAAAGAGCTGTTTTCTTTATCATATTGTGGCTAATATTCTGTAGCTCGAGGCTAATTTATGTTTGAAAAAGCAATGCATTCGGGATTTCTATTTTGTACATTCTCTGCATAATTCATCACCAGTTGTTTAGTATAAAACATGTTCAGAAAAAAGGAGTGGGAAGGGCTTTACTGTCTGATATATTATTTTATTTCTTGGTTAATTCCATTACCGGTTCAACAAAGTTAATGGATTCAGTGATGATGATTGCTCCACATTTGCATTCACAGGAAGGTTGTGCATTTATTTCTTCTGTCCGTGAACACCAGGACCAGCATACCACAGTATGAAGGCTTTTTAATCTTATTTGAGAATCAACATATTTTCATAACTAACAATGTGTTATTGTTTATTCTACAGTAATTTTTAAAACACTATAAACGCTGTCCAAGTTAAAAGACTTTGTAATGAATATAGCTGTGGAGAGGATTTGGATAGTAAAAGAATACTCATCTATGAAGCTGACCCAAAGTCCATATTCTGCCACGAGAAGGGTTTCGCACTTAAATGTTCTTGATTATTGTAATATTATTTACATGCATGCTGCCTCTTCTACACTTCATTGTCTAGACTCTGTGTATCACAGTTCTTTGTTTTTCTCATCATTTTTGCTGTCCAGTACAGATGACTGTGTACCTTACAGTTTGGTTCCTTGGTCTAGGGAGACAATAGCACTGGTATATTTTTTATGTATGATACATGGGCTTTCTTGTGGGCCATCATTTGCACATTGTCCACCATATTAAGCATGACTGCTTAAGAGACAATTATAATGGACATGATACAACCACTGGCCTCGAGGGAAAAATGTGTAATTCCTGACCAGTTGGTGAATGGTTTCTGGAGGTTGCTGTTGCTGGGTATACTTCGTTGTTTAGAAGGTGCTGCACCAAAAACCTCCTTGTGACTACAGTTTGCCACGGTCATCTGTAGTTTGCATGTTAACTAATTAGCAAAACTAGCAAATTGATGCAGACCGGAAACAGAGAAGGTTGACCTTCAAAATAAAAGCTGTGACACAGAGTTGTAGGTCTGGGTAGGTCCTCAGTCATCCAGGTCTTGGTAATCTAAAGAGCTCAGAAAAGAAAGCGATTGGACTTCTTTAAGTTTCTCAAAGGCGTTTCACCTCTCATCTGAGAAGCTTTTTCAGTTCTATATCTGAGATCTCCTGAGATCACAGAGCTGTAGCCAACCACATTTCAAAAGGTGCAACTGTTCTTTAAAGGCAAACTGTCTCCATTTTTGGTTTGAGTCACAGTTTAACAGTTCCACTCCCACTCAGAGAGAAGTTGGTGAGTGTTTGCAGCCAAATTGGCATCTTCCATGGTAATTACAAGTAACTGCAGCAATGAAGCAATTACTAAGAGGTTTTTGCTAACTGGTCAGGGCATACATGTTCTTCTCATGTGGCTGGTGGTTGCCAGGGTGTCACTGACTTCCTGAAATGGACCTCTGTACTGTGTTGTTGGTGCTGCTTTAATCAACAGGATAAAACTATCGTTAGCTGTGCAGAATTGAACAGAATTTCTGAGAAGTTTATAAAGTTTTCTCGCAAACCAAGTTACCTAGTCTCATTGGCCACTTCCAGCTCATTAAATGAAAAATGCAAATTTGAGGATTTAAAATAACAGTTATTGTAGCTATCCAGATTTACAGTTTAAGCAAGCTTGCTGCTTAGCTATGAATCCACATGCATCATGAGGGCAGAAAATCATGAAACTGGTCAAAAGATTCATTGCACAGAATTGCAGAAACTCAAGTTTGTGTTACTGAGATTTTAGCAAAGAACTAGAGCTGGTCACTGTGGGAGCAAATGACATACTTGTCCACTCTAAAATAATTGCCTACATAAGGAAAGTCCTCCTACCTGACACTCCAGTTTATCCAAAAGTTGCTGCAGCCTGTTGAGCTGAGAACACCAGTTCTCCCCATCTTCCATGCTGACACCTGGAAAAACACAGTGCTAAATCATCAGATTGGTTTTAGAGTATGTGCATTGGTACACACAGTAACATATTTATCAAAACAGATTTGGATGGTCTGTTTTAGAACAGAGAAATCTATGCTCTCTCTCTGCTCAAGCCTTTAATATCTGTATCTGTAGGACAAAGACATGTTGTCAAAGTTGTTGTTGCACTACATAAATAAAATTGAATTGAATTGAAATTCAAAGGATTCAAGATGCAAGAACATTTGAAATGAGGCACAATACATCCCCGACAGTGTAAATACTATATAAGAAAACAGAGTAAAGGCTTGCTGTGTATTTTAAATCTCATTCTGTCCTTTTCTAATCGTGAGTTTAGTCTATCAATACTAGTGAATAAGAAACAAATGAGGGAAAACCTAAAGTGTTTACCTCTACAATATGGTAATATTATCTTGATCGGTGAAAACTTGACGGAAAACTTACCGTCTACACTTATTATGCATGACAAAATTGGCAGTAATGAGAATAGAACTTGTCTACAACACAATGCACAATGTTCCTCAGGTGCAAAAAATAAGAAGTACACCTCTTCATTGTTACACTTTGGTAAAAATGATAACATTTATATTGTTGGTAAATTACTGTACTCAGATTTCAAGATAACCTTGATGTATTTACAGAATGTATCAGATATTAAAGAAAAAAACAACAATATTTTCTAAGATGTTATTTTTTTCCAAATCCTGTGAATATGCACATGAAATGAAATGAAATTCAGTCTGATGACAAATGTGTTACAGTTAAACCCCGTTTGTAGCGTGTGCCAATATATTCCATCCTGCCCCCAGAAGAAAGTATTAAAACACATCACTCTGAAAATTGCACTGACGTGTTTCGATATTGTGATGAAAAATCTTTATATTGAATCAGTCATAATATAGAACGTCACACTACTATGCATGCTTATTAGAAAATAATCTGTAGTAAATTATCTTCTTTTTTGGGCTGCTCCCATTAGTGGTCATCACAGCGGATCATCTGTCTTTATCTCCATAGCATCCACTTGTGTAACACCAACCCTCTGCATCTCCTCCTTGACTATATCCATAAGTCTTCTCTCTAGTTTTCCTCTTTTCCTCCTGCCAGGCAGCTCCATATTTAACACCCTTATTCAAAATGTTCAAACTATCTTTGCCATGTCTCCAAACCACTCAACCTGATCTGTCCCTCTGATAAATTCATCAAAATCTTAGCATCTCCAACTCTGCCATCTCTGGCTCTGTCTCCTGTCTTTTTGTTAGTGTCACCATTTCCAAACTATACATCATGGCATGTCTAACTACCATCTCCTAAACTTTCCCCTTCACTCTTGCTGTTGTCGTTCGGTCAAATATCACCCTGACACTCACTTCTTTAAATAGCTACCAACATCTGGGTTTTGTCATTTTTTCTTTCCTTTGATGGTGCAAGAAGCTCTGTCTCTTTTAGTTTAATTATTAATAAAAGCATTTTTTACATTATTGTGTTACTTTCCCACATCTCTCGGACATTTATGGGAACATAAATGTCTGAGAGATTGATGTTCTGATCTTTCAGCTGATACTGAAAGATCAGTTAATACTTTGTTGATTTTGTTCTATATATTTGTTCTATGATTATTATTATTATTATTATTATTATATGAAGGGGTTACAAATAATTCATCAAGCTTTAGTGGCAAATGACTGAGAAAAAAATGTAGGCGGATAATTCGACGTCTGGTGTTCCCTTATTTTGCCACAGACAACAAACAATTTAAAAGAGAGCATATTTCACTTTTACCAATTTAAGCCTACCATATATGTTCCAACAACCACCGGTCTCTTTTAAACGCCGGTTTCTAATAAACGTTGGTTTGAACACATGTTACGACAAATCAACGCTGGTCTCCAATAGTAGTCGGGCAACCTTCGACCCGGAAGTCCCTCCGCGCTGTCTTCTTCTTCTCCTTTTTAAATTTTATTGGCAGTTGGCAAACAATTGAATGGTGCATTACCGCCACCAACTGGTATGGAGTGTGACTGGAATGTCGCTCAAAGAAAGAAAAAAAAAACTCTCCGCACTGTCGTCGTCCTCCCGTGTCTCATCACTCGGCCAGCTGTTTCCAATCAGCCGTCATCTATGACCAGCAGGATTTAAGCTGGATGCAGCGACCATCAAAGTGGGATTATTACACTGGAACTGTCGGCTAGCAAACCTGCAAACTTTGACTTCCTCTCCTGGAGAGTCAGGCGGAGAGAGGTTTCAGGGAGCACCACTCGTGCACTGGGCTACCACAGACAAGGAGACACTCGGGAGCAAAGGAGGAGCACAATTGGGAACTGCATTATTTGTGAACTGTTGGAATACGTTTTGGAGCACTGTAAGTAAACACACTGTCTTTTCACCTCAGTTTAAAGAGGGTTCTCTTTTCCACTCACTTCTGCAACAATTCCGTCTGAGAAGGGAATAGGAGCCGGTCTCTAATAACCGCCGGTCTCTTTTAAACGCTGGGCCGGCCGGATAATTTTTTGAATAAACGCCCGGGCTACAATTGGAAGATATACGGTACTTTGCTATTCCTCTTACCCATGGTCAGGATGCCAGTGCAGGGATCTGATGGAGAGAGGCACAGGTTATTATGGACCCTGCGACCACAGCGCCTGCCATTTCTCTGTATTGCTGTCAGCTCTGGTGCCTTTGCTTCTCTCCTGCCATGACAGCAGTGGAAATCCAGTGAGACAAACATCAGAGAGAAAGACAGCAACTGTCAGAGTAATGTGGAAAAAAACCCTTACGATATAGCAAACAGGGGAAGTCACATGGGAAAATACGAAGCACATATAAAATGAAACATTGGCAGGAATAGAGAAGATTGAGGTGCAGGAGAATGCAAAGAGAGGAAAAAAAACATGTGGAGAATGATACATTAATAATAGATTCCAATCAGAAACTGAGATTGGTTAATGTGTGATGCAAGAGACACAGCATAATCAATGGCACAAAGACACACAAAGAGACATCCAGAATACAAAAAAACAATGCTGATTATCCCACAGGATACAAATTTAAGGAGGATAGACACTTACTTTTTCCCTCACACACACGCACGCTCGCACGCACGCACGCACGCACGCACGCACGCACTCACGCACTCACGCACTCTATCTATATCTGTTATAGATGGAAAAGTGTTTGCTGTGCTAAATGCAGAGTGTCAAGGGCAGGATGTTAAACTATGAGGTGCCGTAAGGGACATTATTACTGAAACGCTCTCACACACACTACTGAAACGCTCTCACACACTCCACTGAAACGCTCTCACACACACTACTGAAATGTTCTCTCTCACACACACCACTGAAACGCTCTCACACACACTACTGAAACGCTCTCACACACACTACTGAAATGTTCTCTCTCACACACACCACTGAAACGCTCTCACACACTCCACTGAAACGCTCTCACAC
>VURO01049870.1:0-39858 GCA_015108175.1 Pelvicachromis taeniatus | reverse complement strand
TGATTCTCCTCTTCACTCTCTGCATGTCCCAATCAAACCTTTATCTTCTTTTAAAACAATAATATCACTTCACCATTCATGTGCAATTCGGTCTTGTAATGTTTCAATCTAACTGCAACACTGCACTCAGTACAACCAAGAGAAATGAATTTCAGTCACTGGAGTCATATTTAGCAGAAGTAGCTGTTTGACGCTCTTTTGCCCTTCTGTATTTTTAACCTTCCTTTATTCTAATGGATAAATTAGCCCAAACTGCTCTTCTGTAAAAGGGATGGGCTCTAATTGCTGTGCGAGTGAAAAGCTGGGAAGTCAAGTTCACCAGCTGTGTTATTCTCTTAAACTTTGTCCTTGCTTCATCCTTAAATAGCAATAACTCAGCCAACAAAGTGTTATCAACTCTAGGTGCACTTTCTCTCTGCCTCTGGAGCTTTTCTGCTCATCCCTTGCTCCTAATCTGGCTCAGTTTTTAGGACAAAAACTGGGAAGTCGTTAAAGCACTAAAATATATTGGAAAGTTTGATCTGTTCCAGAGTGTGTGACACAGTCAAAGGCTTCAGGCCATGTGAGTTAGTGCCCTCTTCCTCTGTCCCTCATCTGTGTGGGCATGATGTATGGCAGGCTCACCTTCCTGACCGACAGGAGGCGTGTTCCTGGTGAATCTTTGGCAGATACCCCAGTCTCCCTCCAACTCATTCGTACACATAAAAGAACTGGCTCCCCAGATCATTATAGCTCTAGGGGCGATCATCTCTGGTGTACTGGCCAGCCTTCCCTTGACTCCCAAATCAAACACTCTATGTGAAAAATTCTCATTCGAAAGGATTACTTACCTGTGAAGAAACTCACCTGCCTGCTCTCCTCCGACCTCTCTTCTGCTTTTCATATTCTGGTCTTGTAAAGAAGTCCAGCAAACTGTTTGTCTGTCTCAGCGTCTGCCTTTCGGTCCTCTATTTTGGCTAAAACTCTGAAACTGTCACGACTGCGGAAGCCAGCAGATGGTTATTAAATAGCGATGTCTTTTTTTAAACGAACTTCTAAATTTACAATAATATCCATGATGAGCAGAGAATTTGGGTTTAACACAATCTAATAAAAAAAAATTAATCTAGATACCGACTTGTGAAAGCATCATACCCAACACAAGACCAGTGTATTATCGGACCACACAGATCTTCGAACTGACCCATTCTGATATCAGCTACGGCAAAACGTCAAGACTACCTTAAAAAGGTGTGATGCAAATTAACAAAATGTATCTGCAGACAGATGTAAATAAAATCCTCAAACTTCAAACTGAATCCTCTACCCAGGTGGAATTAAATACGAACATACCGTATATCTTCCAATAGTAGCCCCGGTGTTTAAAAGAGACCGGCTCTTATTCCTTTCTCAGACTGAATTGTCGCAGAAGTGAGAGGGAAAGAGGACCCAGGTGCGGTTTTTAGACTGAGGTGAAAAGACAGTGCGTTTACTTACAGTGCTCCAAAACGTATTCCAACAGTTCACAAATAATGCAGTTCCCAATTGTGCTCCTCCTTTGCTCCCAAGAGTCTCCTTGTCTGTGGTAGCCCAGTGCACAAGTGGTGCTCCCTGAAACTTCTCTCCACCCGACTCTCCAGGAGAGGAAGTAAAAGAGCAGAAAATCACAGTTAGCAGGTTCGCTAGCTGACAGTTCCAGTTCAGTGTAATAATCCCACTTCGACGGTTGCTGAGCATCCAGCTTAAATGCCGCTGGTCGTAGATGATGGCTGATTGGAAACAGCTGGCCGAGTGATGAGACGCGGGAGGACCGATGACAGTGCGGAGGTTTTTTTCTTTTTTTTTGAGCGACGTTCCAGTCACACTCCATACCAGCACTTACATCAAAGGACCACAATGGAATTTAGCTGATATTGTGTCACTTCTCACACTTTGAGCATCGGTGGTCAACTGAGACTTACACACACAAGTTGCTCCCTTTAACTTTAGTAATTACACTTTACATTGTGATGACAACAGAAAAATAAAAATCCTGTATTCATATGTAGTATAAAAGAATTACAATCAGATGAAAACATGTTTTCATCTTTAACGTTCTTGTATGTCGTCAAGAGAAGAATCTTTGTGCATTACATTTCACCGGAGTTTAAAAGAGACAGGCTACTAATGGAAGATATACAGTATATGTATGAATGCAAGGATGCATTGCTTATTGGGATTGAGCTTTGTGCTGTTGTATCTGATGTATGCTATGCTTTCCATTTAAGTTGCTGGTATAGCAAAGCACTCTCTTTCCATTTCAAGCAAATACAGATTTAATGGAATCACAGAAGATGATATGGTGTACTAAAAAAAAAACAACTTAAAAGCTATACTTTAGGGAAAAGACGTATCGTGTACTTATAAATCTAACTACAAATAAAATTAAAAAATATATGTTTATACAGGAAATACCATTAGTTTTGTCATGGTGGTCAAATTTCGCAACCCAACAAACATCAGGAAGCTTTGATGCATCTGTTGTTTGTGACCAAGATATCCAAAAGACATGAAGTGTTTGCTTTACATCTTAAATCTCGCCCCTGACCAATGTCTCCACATTATATAATATTAAAAACATAAACCCAGTTTCAAAGCTGCTAGAACTGTGAAATAATAATAAATACAAAAATACAATGATTTTCAAATCTCATAAACCTGTTTTATTTACAACAGAACATAGAAAGCATATCACATGTTTAAGGTGAGACATTTGACTGTTTCGTGTTTTTTGAAAACCTTAAGATGGGTCCAACAAAAAGCTGGAAAAGTAAGTGACACTTTTGTTTTTTAGGATGAGGGCAACAGCAGAGTTTCTCAGAAGCAAAGATGGGAAAAAGTTCACCAATCTGCGAAAATATGCATCTGCAGATTGTATGACAATATCAGAACAATTTTCCTCAATGTAAAATTACAAAGCCTGAATATCTCATTATCTAGAGTACCTAATATTACCAAAGGGCTCCAGGAATCTGCCGAAATCTCTGGGCACAAGGGAGACTCCTGGAAATCAATATTAATCAATTGAATCAATCAGTTCGGTACTGGATTAAAATAAGGCACGTCACTGCATCTGCTCAGGAACACTTCCAGAAATCGTTGTCTGTGAGCACAGCTCTCTGTGGCATCCACAAGTGTAGGATAAAGCTCTGTCAGCCACAGAAGAAGCCATATGTGACCGTGACCCAGAAATGCTGCCGTCTTCGCTGGGCCAAAGCTCATTAAATATCGACTGAGGCAAAGTGGAAAAGTGCTCTGTGGTCAGATTAATCCAAATTTGAAATTCTTTTTTAGTTTTAAAGATGGATGCCGCGCCCTCTGGACAAAAGAAGATAGAGACAAGCCAGCTTATTATCAGCACACAGTTTCTAAATTTCAAAAGCTTGCATCTCTGATGGTATAGGGGCTGGAAAGGCACCAGCAGTGCTCACAAGTATATACGTGTTTTGCTCCCATTCCCCTCTCCCCTCACTCGAGAACTAGATCCATAGATACTTAAATTCCTCAACTTGGGGCAGCAGCATGGAGTTGGCACTCCCCCTTTTTCTGGGCGAGTACCATGGCTGCAGACTTGGAGGTTTAGATTCTCTTTACACTCAACTGCAAACCGCTCCAGTGCGAGCTGGAGGCCACCCCGTGATGAAGCCAACAGAGGCTGGCCGGGACCAACGGTGCCGGCCAGCCTCTGTTGATGCTTACGATGCTTACGATGACCCTTACCGTGCCACCAGGTGGGCATCTTGAAACAAAAAACACAACAAATAAGACCCAAGATTCAACAGCTAGAATCCTATATCAGACAAGAATGGGACAACACTTCTCTCTCAAAAGTCTGGCAAATGCTTTCCTCAGTTCACACATATTTATTCAAGAGTGGATGCTACACAGTAGGAAATATTGGCTGTGTCTCATCTTTTTAAAGATGGTTTTTGCCATCAAATTCAGAATTAGGTCATATTTTTTGTAACGTGTTTTTCAGTTTAAACATTAAACAAGTTTTCTGTGTTCTACTGTGAATAAAAGTATGAAACTATTATAAGGGACACACAAACACACCAAAGCTATTGCAACAAGGAAATATGATGCACAAGATTCTTCTCTTGACGACATACAAGAACATTAAAGATGAAAACATAAATCCTCTGATTGTAATTCTTTTATACTACATCTGAATACAGGATTTTTATTTTTCTGTTGTCATCACAATGTAAAGTGTAATTACTAAAATTAAAGGGAGCAATTCGTGCATGTAAGTCTCAGTTCACCACTGATGCTCACAGTGTGAGAAGTGACACAATATCAGCTAAATTCCATTGTGGTCCTTTGATGTAAGTGCATGGCTGAGTATTTCCTTACAGCAGATTACAGTTTACCATATATGTTCTAATAGTGGCCTGTCTCTTTTAAACACCGGTTTCTAATAAACTGTCTCACTACAAATAGACGCCGGTCTCAAATAGTAGCCGGGGGACCTTCGACCCGGAAGTCCCTCTGCGCTGTCTTCTTCTTCTTTTTAAACATTTTTTTATTTCTGGTTGGCAAACAACTGAAAGGTGCATTACTGCCACCAACTGGTATGGAGTGTGACTGGAACATCGCTCTAAAAAAAAACAAAACCCTCCGCGCTGTCATCGGTCCTCCCGCGTCTCATCACTCGGCCAGCTGTTTCCAATCAGCCGTCATCTACAACCAGTTCTTGATTTAAGCTGGATGTGCGGCGACCGTCAAAGTGGGATTATTACACTGAACTGGAACTGTCAGCTAGTGAACCTGCTAACTGTGATTTTCTGGTCTTTTACTTCCTCTCCTGGAGAGTCGGGTGGAGAGAAGTTTCAGGGAGCACCACTCATGCACTGGGCTACCATAGAGAAGGAGACACTCGGGAGCAAAGGAGGAGCACAATTGAGAACTGCAATATTTGTGAAGTGTTGGAATACGTTTTGGAGCACTGTAAGTAAACGCACTGTCTTTTCACCTCAGTCTAAAAACCGCGCCCGGGTCCTCTTTCCCTCTCACTTCCACGACAATTCCGAGAAAGGAATAAGAGCCGGTTTCCAACAACCGCCGGTCTCTTTTAAACGCCGGGCTGGCCGAATAATTTTTTTAATAAACGCCGGGGCTACTATTGGAAGATATATGGTATTTAAATTTAAGGGGATAGATAATGCTGGCGTTAAACTTTTAAAAAATCTCACACTGGCCCTTTAACTCCTTGTGGTATAAACCTTTTTTTAATTTTTTTATTTTAGTGCTTCTAGAAGTCTCATTGTGTAATAATATCTGCCCAATCTCAAAACCATTTTCCTCATTTTTTTTTTCCTTTTGGCTATTAGAATATGTATCCTGTAGTGATGTCACATTAATGTCTACAATGTTAAGAACATAAGTTCATTCAAATCACGCTGAGAAAACTATTGAAAAAGATTTGAAAATTGTTCTCCGGTATTTTGGCAATCAGGGGGTAAAAATGATGATTCTGCCAGAGATGAATCATGACTATCTTCTGCAGCTACGTCTAGAAATGCAGCACTTCTTGTGTCCAAGAGGAACATCTGATCATTATAGCCGGTGACTGTAATTCCCGAGTTCCTTCAAAGTGACCACGTTAAGCATTTTGTGCCAACATATTGTTTTTTTTATCAGTTCTTTATTTATTCAAAGACATCTGTGACCTCAGGTGTTTGAAGCCCTCCTTCCTTAAGACCCACTTTCTTGTGGTTTGCAGGTTCGGCAGATGGTAACAGTAATAAGTAATGTCTATAATAATTCGCAAGAAGACTGTATGGACTTTGTGGCCACACAAAAAAGCACTGGAAACCAAGTAATCAGCATAGACTGTGTATCAAAAGAATTATTTAGCCACCATTACTAGCTGGATTTAAGCACTTGGGTGCGTCATTATTAGCATTTTTGCAGTTGCCAGGTTCTTTTTATTTGTTTTTGTTTTGTTTTTTTTAAAGAATCCGAGGTTGCCATATTTTCTAAGAAACAGATGAATAAAATACTAGAGACTAATTTTAAAAAGCTCCAAAAGACACCAACAGTGCACAGTGAAGAGGATAAGTTTAATGACTCAAAAATCATAGCAAAATGATGGACACGCGAGCAGAAGATGCAGTAAGTTACAGTGCCAGGAGAGGGAGACATTTATTTGCAAAAAAAAAAGAAAGACTTTACTAATACATTTACATGTTAATACAGATTCGCCTCCTAGCTTAATTGTCTTTGGCATAAAAGGACCCTAGAATGTACTTCATACTCTCCTTGGTCACCAGCGACTTCTTAACTTTAAATATATCAACCCCCCCTTTGCTGGTACTCCAACTTCTGCATCTGTGTCCATTTTACATTTTGGAGATATATGCTCTTCTGTGCTATGCTATGATATTGTGTTGCTCAAACTAATGGGTGGGGCTTAGCAGAGTCCACCCCAGCTGTGTAAGGATTCTGTGATGAACCCTTTACATGGAAACTGTCATGCTCAGCATTGACTGGTTGAGCCAATGGCCCAAAATGTGGGTAATTAAGATGTACTATGTCATTATACATACACACAGACACACACACACACTTTGTGCACTCCTTCATGACCCTAACATGGACTTTATATGCACCCACCACATGTCATTCTCCGTTTCTGCTGGTCGTGGCATGACATACAGGTGCTGTTCATAAAATTAGAATATCATCATAAAGTTGATTTATTTCACTAATTCCATTCAAAAACTGAAACGTGTATAATGTATACATTCATTCCACACAGACTGATATATTTCAAGTTTTTATTTCTTTTAATTTTGATGATTATAACTGACAACTAATGAAAACCCCAAATTCAGTATCACAGAATAGCTGTCAGCTGTCGCATTCCTCGTGTCAAGCCGCTCTTGAACAATAGACAGCGTCTAAACTTCAGCCACAGACTGATCGAATCCATGCCACGCCACATTGCTGCTGTCATTCAGGCAAAAGGAGCCCCAACTAAGTACTGAGTGCTGTACATACTCATACTTTTCAGGTTCATACTTTTCAGTTAGCTAAGATTTCTAAAAATACTATCTTTGTATTGGTCTTAAGTAATATTCTAATATTCTGAGATACTGAATTTGGGGTTTTCATTAGTGGTCAGTTATAATCATCAAAATTAAAAGAAATAAAGACTTGAAATATATCAGTCTGTGTATAACTGAAACATTATACATGTTTCAGTTTTTGAATGGAATTAATGAAATAAATCAACTTTATGATGATATTCTAATTTTATGATCGGCAGCTGTATGTCATAGCATGCTATAGTCAACCTTCATGGTGGCAACATTTTCCAGTTCTGGAGGTTGTGCTTACAGAACCAGCCTCAAGTGGCCACGAAGAGGAAGTGCAGTTTTCAATGCTGCTTGCTGTTCAGAGCAGATCAATAGTGCCGCAGGGATTAAACTTCCATGTGTTTAATTGTAGTTTTATTATGAACCTCAAACAATGGAACATGATACATATAAGACTATAATTAAAAATTAAAATATTTTTCTTTTATGGTACCAAAACTATTAACTCGCTCCATTCCCCATTTAAACATCCTCTCACCAACGCACACACAGATTAAGAACCTAGTGTGACATTCACTATGCTTTCAATCCCTCCTCTGGCGCTCTCTCTGGGAGCCACTCGATCTCTGATCGATACTCTTTCACGCGACACACACACACAACACACACACACACACTGTAATGGTGGATGTCTGAAACCCTCCTATTCCCCTCTGAATCCTTCTTTCCCTCCCTTTCTCTCTTTCTCGTTTTATCTACTTTTATCTTCCTTCAAATCATCATATTGACGACAACCAGATTACTGCCTGTCAAAAAAAATGTCTTCCTTCTTTGATAAATAGTCAGATAGCTGTGGAACATGTGGGACGCGCTTCTTTTGGTCTGTAAATATGGTCTGGTCTTTGTGAGGCGTGTATTTTCACGTGCAGCTCTGTACCGCAGAAGCTTCTGTTTATTCAAAACCTATAAAACAGTTATCATGATTGCTCCTGCAGTCCAGGTACGCTTTTCAGCCACGAGGGACGCAACTGATCAAAGATTGGCGGCTGGTGTTTGTGCGTTTAGGTGCTTGCTGAGATCAAGGGTGTGCAAAACAAACCAAAAAGTGTTTTAAAAAGTGTGGCGCATAAGCAGGCATGTGTGCATGTCTGAGACTTTAGAGAAAAAGACAGTTAAAACAAAAAAGTCAGTGTATTTGGGGGAAAAAAGAGCAAAGTTAAAAGTCTTGTGTGTGTGTGTTTGTGTATACGGGTTAGTATAAGGTGGGTATGATTAATTTCCCTCTGTAGCCGTGGCTCTAATTCCCAGTCGAGGTGGGAATGGTCCCTGAAAGAGTCCCAGTGGAAATCACAGTAGGCAGGCACGCAGACAGCAGCTCTGAGAAGCACTGATGAATTATCCATAGAACAGAGAGGGTAGGAGGAAGAGGGGGGAGGGGATGATGGCGAGAGAGATACAAAGGTAGGGGAGCCATCGAAAGTAGAAGGTGAGCAGAAAAAAGAGAGGAGGGATAAGGAAAGGAAACATGCCAAAGAGTAATGGAATGTGGACGAGGAGCGTGAGAACAATAAAGTGTGTTTGCTGAGAGATGGACGGAAAAGTGGAAGTCAAAACATGTTTTCCCTCATTCGCCCCCAGTGTGTGGTTATCCTTGCTTCTGGATTAGGGAGTCAGTTTGGTCCTATCTGTTTGGAAATATAAATCTTCATGTTCTGTCTCGGTGTTGAATAGTCAATGTGCTCTAAAATCTTCCAGGTGAAGCTCAACTGGGAGGGAAAAATCCACCCTGAAAATATTTCACAGCCCAGAGCAAAGGTCAGGGAAAAGTTGAGACAAAGCATCCGTGCTCTGTTTGCTAGAATCCATGACTCAGGACTCATGTTTTAGGCTAAATGTGTCCTCTGCATGTACATACACATGCCTCGTATAGTTTTCCATAAACTTTTTTTATTTAATATATCAAATGTGAGTTTGTGGCAAATTATATGACACATAGGTCCAGATTTTTTTAAACATACAAGAAAAAAGAAGCAAAGTGTAAGAAAATTCCAACTGTAAAAGTTTTTTTGGGTTTTTTTAAAGCAGAAAATTAAGTTTCTGGTTGAGGTTGATTTAAAGGTCCAAACATATAGGGAACATTAATTGGTTTGTGTCAAGGCTGGGTAGCCAGTACAACAGGCTGGACTCAAAATGCAGACACAGGCGGAGGCTGAGGGATTTTCATAAAAGTCAATATTTATTTACAACACACAAAACTTGGAGCTATGAAATGTAGCATACGTGAGTCTAGTGGTGGCGTGGGGAAACTGCCAGCGGCAGAGGTGTGGACTCGAGTCACATGACTTGGACTCGAGTCATTCATTTTTTGACTTTAGACTTGACTTGAAAAAATGTTATAAGACTTGGACTTGACGTGGACGTTTACACATATAATGTGCTGTTAAGTGATCACACTTCATGTCTGTGTGCCTCTAATTTCTCTCTGTTAGCTGTCATTTAACTGATTTATGCAGAGGGGGACATGAATGTAATTAAGCCACACCACTGACCTGTAGTGTGAATCATTTCTACTGTATTAAAATGTATTGGATCAGGTAATAGGTGCTTATAGCTCTCTGGGCATTTCTGTATGACCTGGAGTCCTTGGTTTGCCTTGAATGAACTGTTGTGCTTCATTATTATTACATTTGAAAGTTACATATAATCTGTCAACACAAAATACATTATGGATCTTTAATGACTCTGTTATGGGGGTTTTACCCACACAGTTCCTCCAGAAGGCACTCACAGCCTAAAGCTTTTAGACACTGTGCAAATTGCACAGGAGATTATTAGATCATGATAATTTTGCTTGTAATGAACTCGTGAGCTGCTTTTAATGCCTAATGACCAGTGCTTGGGCACAGAGAGAGAAGGGCACAAGAATTTGCTAGAGTAGAGGACATGAGGTATTGAACTCCTGTTAGAGATCTACAGAAATGAGAAGAGGACTCGTTGCCTTAGGGAAATTAAGTGTATTTTTCAAACGAGCGTAAGTTGAAAAAGGTACTGACTTCAGGTAATGTATGGCAGTGTTTTATTTCTGGGTTTTCGAGACAAATGGTTCACCAGACTATGCCCCAGATGCCTTCTTATTTTGGATGTTGCCACCATCATACGATGCCTTTACTGCCTGCACAGGTGTCTGAGAACAAGCCCTTTACTCCCTCAGCTACAAAGATGGGAATACAACCACAAAGCCACACCACCCGAATAAGTTTTACACTGCTTTTTTCAGTCATGTCTGTCCAGCTTCAACCACTAGTCTCACAAAATAAGTAGTCATCTGAGTATTGCACCAAGATGCTGGGTCAAATGTTAAATGGGTGTTGGCTGTCTCTGCTGGGCAAATGCTGTACTGGTTTCCCCGTTTCCCCAAAACCTAACTTAGAAGAATGCATGCCTTCACTTCTCCTCATTTTCTATTCAAAGCTGATGCTTTGGATTTTTTTTTTCTTTAAGGGCAAATACATAATGGCTAACATATTGCCTTAACAAAGTAAATTATTAAACAAGGCTTAATTTATGTATTTTTCATACCTTTAGAAAAATGGCTTACATTGTGTTGCTCTGCAGATGGGAATGTGTAAGAGATCACAACGCATGCTTTTTCAGAATAATTTAAGTGTTATTGATTCCATATAAAACCAACACTGAGCACACTTCCCATCTCTTTAATATATTCCATTATACTGATGCTCAAAGTTGGTAACAGGACAAAATCATTGAGGACGAAGGAAAAATGAAGATAAGGAGTTTCACAGCCCTGAAAATCTCATGCGGATATCTTCTTTACTTAAGAAACACACACAAAAATAAAAAATCAGCTTAAGGGATCAGTTCAGAGGGCCTCATGCACTGACCAGTCACACTCTCTCCTGTTTATTTTGTATTCTCCCATATACATGATTCAAAACTGCCAGAAATAACTTCATTCATTTGATTTTTTTTGTTGTTGTAACTCTTGTTTTGCTGTTTACCTGGTTGACATAGCGTTAGCCCACATTAATAACTGCATGTCTCTGTGTTGCAGTCTATTGAAACAATAATTCCTCTAGCGGTCAATGAACAGTGTGTAAAATATCACCACTAGATGTCAGTAGATTGCAGACTGTGGTCAAATGAATTCCGTTTTCTTACTCCACCCTCTTCAAGTGCCTAAACCTAGCTACTGTGGGTGCTGTATAACAACTCTGACCACCGTTTATCTGTAGTGAGTGTAGGCTGTCAGTCCACTATTCACCTCCACTATCAGTATGCCAGGTTCCCACGTCTATTTTCTCTGGAGACTGTAAAACTTTGTCAAAGTAGTCCGATACAAGTCGATGAGACTTCCTTCTGTCCAGTGACAGCAATACTGAGGTGTGTTATTACACACTAATCGATATATATTTGTTAATACAAGATTATAAAATAACCTTAAAAATTACTTACTCTAAATCTATCTACAGCCAGTTAAAAATAGATATATAAAAAACATGAATAACACTCAGATTACAATTAATTTACTCTAACTTTAAAAAACTCCACTGTGTATTGGAGCTTACAACTCTTTTACATTTTGCATTAAATAAAAAAATCTGAATGGTTCACAACGACTTAATCAAGAAATTTAAAGGATTCCGTCTTCATTTCTTTCAGAGGGTGGTAGGGGTGGATTCCTATTTTTCTGTAAGAACTACTGTCCTTCAGTCTAAATGTTTTTTAACAATGAACCAGCCGATTACAACAATATATTTTGCTACGAACATTTATTGTATATGTTATGTTAATTCAACTGCGCAGGGGCCCTGCTGCGATTGGTGCGCGAATGAACAGCTCCAAAGTGACTGGTTCCAGCTGGAGGTCCCGCCCGTTAAATGAAGTCTGGAGCACCCCTGGTGAGGGAGGTTATCGCGCTTCTCTCAACACCTGAGCAGTACACCTGACACAGCCTCTGGCTGCTGTTTCTTGTAACAGTTAAGGGAGTCCAGTGGGGTGCCCCGAAACACTCCAACCTTACGGTACCATCTAAATGCAAAACATGTTGCAGCAAGCACAAAAACTGTGGGAGCTGTTAGCGCTAGCGGTCCCAGTTCCAGTACCAACAAAAGCTGTCAGCAGCCCAAACTTGATGAAATGAATGGCTTCAGGACCAAAATTAGTAAGTTAACAATCAGATGAGCAAGCCCACTGGCAACAGTGGGGAGGAAAAGCTCCCTTTTAACAGGAAGAAACCTCCAGCAGAATCAGGTTTAGGCAGGGGGCGAGGGCAGGAAGACACACTGGGGAAAAAGCCAGAGATTAATAATCTGCATGACGCTCCCAACTATCACTGTCACTATTATGTAGCCCTGTTCAGTGTTACCATTGAGGACAGGAGTAAATGACAACACAAGGAGGGCTTCTTGGTAAGAAGGCGGGCAGGTCTGAACTTTGGGCAGAAGGAGAGTGTGGCTTTGCAGTTTTAGTTCCTTGTTAGTTCTGAGCAATGTGCTCTATTGGTGTGATACGTTAAATTAAAGGTTTTAACTCTCAATCTGGCTAACGTCCACAGTAGTGAGGTCTGTGTAGCTATAGGACGGATTTGTCTTCTTAACACATGAATGGGAAGAAGATGGCTCTATGTGAGCTGGCCTGATGCAAAGCTTCTTGGCCTGTTGGTCAGATCCAGACACTGTGGTACAGGTACGATTGCTGATTCCCTTCCTCTTTTTGCCGTAGTTGTCTTTAGTGGACCACTCTGGATGCTCTTCTCTGTGACGCCATCTTTCTGCCTCCGCCTGATCAAAATATTTCGCCTGCTCATCTCTTGAGAGTGACTTCCGTCTCGCTCCCACGACTGCATTCACAGCTGCACTCCCACTGAGGTTCAATTCAGCCACCACCTCTGGCCTCTGCTCTTTCAAATAGAGCATGAAGGCATTTGGTGGCTTCTTAATATAAGGGCGGTCGTCATCCTGATGGGACTGACGTGTTCTTTATTTTGGAGTGGAGTTGGTGGGTGGAGGTGCAGGAAGAACAGTGCCTGGTGCTTTGGGGATCACAATTACAGGCAATTGATACAGTAGCTTCTGGCTTTCAGTTCCTGGCTGAGTGAGGAGGTGAGCTCCATTGATGGGAGCAACCATCAACGGAGCTTGCTCCTGAGATACAGATGAAGCTGATCCAATAAAAAATGCTGCTGGCTAAGGGGGGGCAGATGGTCCAGCAGGAATGGGAGGAGGCATTTTAACAAGATTAAAGACCTCGGCAGACAAATAAAAAAAAAAGATTTGCCACTTCAACTCCTGGAAATGCATATATACCCTTCATATCAATATTATTTCAGCCAACAACTAATTATTTTAATTTGAATTAATAAGCCTTTATTGTGGCGTTGTACCTGTGTCTTTCTGTAACATGGATCACAAGCCAACATTTGCCCCACAACTCCACCGATCAGCTCGTGTCAATCTGGAGTTTACCTGCATACATCCTCTTCACTCTGCCAGCTGTTTTGCACTATTAATTCTCCATAAAAGTTACAGATGTTCCCACCCACAGCTGTCTGTCCTGGCCTGCTAGTATTTGATTAGTCCTGCCACTTCTGTCCCATGTGAGAGACTGTTATCACTTACAGATCACATAGTAACAAATAAGCCAGCTGCTCTGAAAGTGTGAACAGGCTAGTTTGTCTAAGTAACTGATGGGATGGACAGTAAATCAGCATGGAGGAGTCCAATGGGTTTGTTATTTTTTTGCACTTTATGTTGACATTTGTATTATTTTTATTATTTAAAGACAATACCATATTGCAAATGTATTTAAAGCACTTAAAATAGCACTTTATTTTTAAGTCTGCCCAATTTTGGCCGGGGATCTTATTTTGTTTCTCTGTATTGCATTGAAATTGAAATGCAGTATAAATGCTTTTTCCCACCTGAAATTAAACAACTGAATGGTGCATTACCGCCACCAACGAAGTGGGATTATTACACTGAACTGGAACTGTCGGCTAGCAAAACTGTGATTTTCTGCACCACTCGTGCACTGGGCTACCACAGACAAGGAGACACTCGGGTGCAAAGGAGGAGCACAATTGGGAACTGCATTATTTGTGAGCTGTTGGAATACGTTTTGGAGCACTGTAAGTAAACACACTGTCTTTTCACCTCAGTCTAAAAACCGCGCCTGGGTCCTCTTTCCCTCTCACTTCCGCGACAATTCCATCTGAGAAGGGAATAAGAGCCGGTCTCCAACAACCGCCGGTCTCTTCTAAACGCCGGGCTGGCCCTGAAATTAAAAGAGCTTGAGTTTACAATATTCATGTTCATGTTCTATTATTTAATTCTTTCGTCCACTAAAACACTTTTACATTAACAAAACATTTGCTCTTTGGGGCAAATTTTCTTGTGCGATTAAATGTGATTAATTAATTACAAGGCCTGTAATTAATTTGATTTTTTTTTTCAAATCAAGTCCAACCCTTACTAAAATATATATTTTAAGGTTCTTTTCTATTGATAAATGAGCCATATGAAAGCTAGCACTTGCTTTACTTTATTCTTCTACTATATTTGTTCTGTATGCATTGCTATTTATTAATCGTCCTGTGTTTTGTGGAAAACTGTCTCAACTGTGCCACAGTAATAGCTTGTTAATCACGTTTGGTTTTACCTGTAGTGGCTCTCATATGAAAAAGTGCACTTTTAAAGCAGTGGTGTAGTAAATGTCCCTAAATAGATGTGGTCCTCCTCTGCCTCCGAGTCTACTTTATCTCTCGCTGCCTGTGGATCCCTGTGTGCCGGCCTCACTACACCTGTCCTCTAAGCTGGCTGCTAATAAATTAACAGCTCTCCACATTGCACTACCGAAGGAGTTCTTAAGCAGTTCATCACCAGACTTGTTTCTTATTTACTTTTACTAAACTAAAAAGTTTATCAGGCTTTAAGTTTAACCGGAACATGTTTCTTTGATAGGATACCTAAGACGCCACCATCTGAACTCTCTGAAATCTCACTCCAGTGGTATCACAAGACAGTAGTTGACCTAGACTTGATTGCATGCGTCTGCCCTTCACTGTATCAACAGCTCTTTTGCAATTTTTCCATTCAGCACATCTTAAATGCCAGCGTAAAAGTTCCATCTATTCAGTTTTTACCAGTCAGTCCTTTCGGCATTTCTTTCTTTCTTTTCGCTTATCTCTTTGTGGGGGCCAAGCTGTCATTTTCCATTTAGTGTCTGATAATTAAAAAGAAAAAAGTTACAGATTTCTGTCAGTCTAGTTTTCTAGTGTCATCTGTGGATGAGGTATTAAAGAAGAGAGCAGCATACCAACAGTTGTTGAAACATCCATTTCTTTACCCATTTGTCTGTTTTTACGCTATTTTCTATTTTTAACAGCATCCTGATTCCGAGCAGTCGATCGCTTTCATCACAGTTCCATGTCACCACAGACATTGTGTTTTATGTGTGGCTTCTGTTGTGTGGCGAGCCTAAATTTGCGATGTGAAGTGATGTGGTTCTTGTGATTTTTGACTGATTTTCAAAGTTTTTATCTTGTAAACTCAACGTTGTGTTAAATCTTGGAATACTGACCCCATGCCCTGCTCTGTATCTTTTCCCTTTGCCTAGAATGGCCCTAGTGCAATCAACAGTCACTTCATTAGGTACACCTTGCTAGTGGCGATTTGGACTCCTTTGGCCCTTACCACTGCCTTTTTCCCCCCCTTTTTTTATCAAGATGTTGGAAACATTCCTCAGAGATTTTGTTCTATTTTGGCATAATAACATTGTGTAAACTGCATATCCATGATTTGAATTTCCTGTTCTATCACATCCCTGTGGAGGCCATTTGAACAGAGTGGACTCACTGTCATGTTGAGGGGACCAGGTTGAGATGATCTGAGCTGTGCTACACAGCACATTAACCTGTTACAATCACCTATCAGACAATGTGGTCATAAAGGCACAGACATAGTCAGCCACAACACTCAGGTAGGGTGTGGCATTCAAAGATTACCAATTGATACCAAGAAACCCAAGACAATCCAACAATATTACACCATCGCCAGAACGTCAACCATTGCTACAAGGCAGGATGGAACAATTCTTTCATGTTGTTTGTGCCCAATTATGACCATGCCATCTGAACTTCAAAATCAAGACTCATCAGACCTGGCAAGGTTTTTCCAATTTTGGTGATTGCATGCAAATTGTATGATTGTGATCTTCTTCTGCTGTTCATCTATCTCAGGGATTGATATATTGTGCATCCAGAGGTGCTCTTCTGCAGAGACAGCTTTCCTCCGACCTCTAGCATTAACAATCGTTCACAATCCTAACACTGATGCTGCTAACTGCTAAGCCAGCATTTATATTTGTAAGTAAAATCAAAAGTTATTGATACAGAGCTGTGAGTTTTCTAAAATTAGACTCTAAAAAACAGTCAAAAAGACAGACTAGACTTGCAGGAAGTCAACGAGGCACCTGATTTATTAACTATCAGAGACAGACGAGAGAGAGAGAGAGCATGAAAAATACCAACGATGACCTGAGAAAGGCTCGAGGCAATAAAAACAGAATAAATACACAACAGGGAGAGAAGTACAATAAGATAAACTTAATCAGACAAACTTGACTTATATAGATGGCTGCTTTTGAACATGACTATTTCAAACTAGTCATTTCGATGAATGTACAGTAGAACAATTTTATATTCAAACTTTATCAATGTCTGTTCCCTTCTCTTCCTGCACGTATGGCTACAGCGCTAGTACAAGCAGGTTAAACAAGAATTTACTAGTTGGATGTTTTCCTGTTGTGAGCATCTTCAACTTTCAGGGACATCAGGGACCTTGAATCTGTTATATGGTGATGAGATATTTCCCCAGCGATTTTGGAAAACTCTCATAAAAAGGCAATAAAAAATAGACACAGAAGCACTTACTGGCCATCCGCTGGACTGTAAAAGTTAGGACCAGGTGTCCCTGACATGCACTATTCAACAGGGACCAAATAAAAACCCTACACTATCTGTGACACTTACCATGTAGATACAGTACCTTTGGACAAGAATAAAATTCCTGTAATATTCTCATGACATGGAAACTAATAGCTTGTATATGGTGGTCAATAACATCCTGAGAGGGAGTATGTTGTAGTTTATGATATTTTTATCTCCTGTGGTGTCAGTATAGTAGTCATGCAATATTCCTTGAGGGAGTAATGTGCCTGTGGCACCTGATTGTACTGACGGCATGCAGCGGTGGTCCCGGTCTGGATGCAGGGGGAGTTACAGAAATAGAAAAATCCAACGACGAGGATCAAATCTGACACAGGACGTCATCTTCTAGAGTTTCCGCTTTTGTCTCGCAGCACCGGGCTGCTTGTATGCGCTCACTGGAAACTCTGGCTCTTACTCATTCTCTGCAGAAACACGTGGCACACACTTTAAAGCTTCTTCTTTCTCACAAACCTACACCCAAATGAGGGGGGAACTATCATGGGGATATTAATGGAGACAGAGACACAGATGGAGTCAACAGAGCTTTTAATAGAGCATCTCCTCCTTCTCTGTAGTGATAAATAATACAGCAGTCAGCAAATTTAGAACTAATAAATGATATTGACCTTTGAAAGGGGGAAATAGTGTGAGTTACAGGACAGCACAAGTGGAAATAGAGAGAGAGAGAGAAAGATGTGGGTATGGAGCGCTGGGAGAGTAGCGATGGAGAGGAATACACACAAGTGTCAGTAGAAGCAGGGCACTCAGACAAAGCATCTTGATCAGAGTGCGACAAAGCGGTGATCAATCACGAAGATCAGCGCTGGAGAGGCCCTGACCTCAGCTGCACTGCAGATAGAGCAGAGAGGCTGGATGGGCAGCAAGAGCCCTCAGAGGATCTCTTTTGTTGCTTTTATCTCTCTCTCTCTCTTTGTCTCATCCTTTTCTCCCTGTCCCTGCCTCGTGGCTGCAGTGGGTCTTCTTCTCGCTCTCCTTATCTCCTTCTTTCCGTTTTGATTACTCTCTGCTGCTTCATCTCTCTACCCCCTCCCACCATTCCTTTCTTCCTATATTTCTGTCTGGTACCCACCATCTGTCATCCGTTGTCTTCCTCCGTCACCCCCACCCTTCTCCCCCACTCATTTTCACTCCCTCAATCCAATTCAGGGAGCTTTATTGGCATCATAAGATGAATTTTACTGTCTCTGCCTCTCTTTCTGGAACATTTGTCTTCCTATTACTAATTCTCTATTCTTTTAATGCTGCTCCACAAAACTCTGCTGCGCCCTGCACAAGCTGTACAAGCCATGGTCAAGTGAGTCCACGGCACTGAGTCCAGTACGCGCCACTGCATCAATATTAAAGCCAAGGACCTCCATTGTTTATTATGCTGCTCATGAATCAAGCAGGGTGAAACTGAATGTTACTCATCCCAGTACAGTGGAGGCATGTAAAGAAACAGTTATTCTAATAAAATGGCTTAAAAGTACTTTAGGTCTGAGGCGGCCTTGGAGTGACTTTTATGCTAGCAGTGACACCGTGTGGAGAAATCCTGTAAGAGCTTCACTTATGAACATTGACTGATGTGAAGCTCAGCATATCAGACTACAGCTGATATGCATTTTGTCCTGAAAATCTATATCTGTAAACACAGCCAAAGTTTTATAATTAATCACAGGAAATCAGTTAAAAACAAACATATGCATGCTTTCTTTTAATTTTATAGAAACTGCACTGCAGTGAAATCTCCTCGACATATGGTTTAGTCCTGTATAAATTATGTTTTCAGAGTGGAGGAGGAGTGAAGTGGCCTGCATTTTGTCTGCATGCCTGCACTGAGTTAAATGGCTTTGCCCAAATAATGGCCCAAATATCATAAGGGGTTCCTCAGAGTGCCTCAGTGGTATGCATCACATAAAGGAATAATAAAAATAACTATAATCTATAATTTTCACTTGCTCCACATCATTTATATTTTGCTCAGATGTCTGTGGAAAGCTGTCGCAGCTATAACATCCCAGATTCTCTCAGATGTTGTGACTTGAGGCATGTCCATATCAAGATACAAGATACTAGACATCCTATGTGGAATTAGTTGGAAGCATAGCTTCCAAACTTTCTTGTACTTTTTCAAGACAAAAAAAATAATCAGAGGGACTTTTTTCTGTATCCAGGAAGTGACGGTGAGGACTTAATGGGGTCGAAACAAGCCGAGGGAGGTCGTGCGATTTTACAGGGGAAAAAAACAGAAAAAAAAGGAAGAAAAAAAAGTTGGGTGGAAGAGGAGAGATGCGTACAGTTAGACACAAACAGGTAACGTGCACAGGAAGCAGAATGATACAGCTTTCAAAATAAGAGCAAGCATACGCGCTACATTTCTCTGATAACTATTGTTAGAAGGTTTGCTCATAGCTCCCAATGACCACAACCACACACACTATGTATGACCTTTTTCGTATTTGTTTGACATCCATTTGGGGTCATTTTGTGTCACCGAGTGTGTCTTTGTACTCGTTTGGTACCTTTGGGTGATCATCATGCAACTCTCTGCGGTTGCTTACGCTCAGTTTATGGTGAGTTTTTGTGTCTCTTTATAATTCTTTTGCATCTTTGACTTAATTTAGTGCATTACGTGTCATTTGTGATCATATTTATGTTTCTTAAGTACGAATACACCAAACAATTGGATCAGGACCAGTGACAACAAGCCAATCTAAGGGGGCGATCTATTCAGTTTTGTGTGTTCGTTAAACTATGCCACCAGCACTGTAGCATGGAGAAAGGTAACTGCAAAAGGTCTTTTTAGTCCTATGGCAAATTGAGGTGATGCTGTAAACTCGCTATTATTTCACTCCTCCTGTCTTATCTGTTCCACTCTGCGTGTGAGGAGGAACAACAACAAATCTGCATCACCATAAAAGTCACATTTATAGTGCAAATGTATGAGCTGACTTTTACATTTCATTGATCTTTGTTCCTTCTTGTTTTTGAATTTTACAACACAGATCCAGTAAATTTTTCTAAATACTTTGTATTTACAAAGTTCGGAAGGCAATTTAAAAGTCGAGCTTGATGTTCCTTTATGTATATAAAAATATATATTTTCAGCGTCTACCTCAAAGTGAGGAATATGATTTACTAAGTTTACACTTATTTTGTATAGGTGGATTTCAAAAGTATCTATTTTTTAATGTAGAAATTAGAATTACCTTACACTTTCTACAAAAGAATACAGAATAGACAGACAATAAGAAGAACACAGTACAGACATGAAGACGCCATACTTCCAGATTTATATGTGTAAAGATGCAGACTGCAAGACGCAGAAATAACTATAAAATAAATAATGAATGGATACTATAGTCTTTTATTTTGAAAGTCTAGACCGGAACGGCGGCGCCTCTTGACGCTTCTCCCTGGGTGTGGGAAGGTGGTCCTAGTTGAAAAACATCGTCCAGAAAAGCGACCGACGGGATGACTTTGAGTGTTTTTGTACACTCCTTTAACATTTTGTAACACAATGAAAACAAACGAGCAAAGTCCAGAAGTGACAAAGTGTTGCCAAGAAAGGCCGTGATGGATTTGAGTTGTTTGTCCTCGGGGGTAAAGTTGGGAAACTACGAGGTGAAAATGGAGAGCCCAGCTGAGTGAGAGTGGGGTGAGGAGGCTGGATTTGGCAAAAGTTGGGAGTCCTGCCTTTCTGCTAGCAGGCTAGTTAGCGTGCTTAAACACTTCGCTATCTCGGGTAAGTCGAGAGGTGAGATTCAGTCACTTTTACGCTTTTAATGTCTGGGTTGTTAGTGAAAACTTTTAGAGACTGCTCTCATGATACTAAAGGTTGGAGAAAATCAGGAAAAATGAGTTCTATCTTAAAAAAGAAATTTAAAAAAGAAGGCCTTCACTTAAAAAAAAAAGAAAGAAAGAAAAATCTCAAAGTTAAGTGTTGTGCTTTAAGTTTCTTAAATTAATGTACCAGTTGTCAGTTTCATTCGTTTCAGCCTGGAAAGTACTCCTTAATCCTTGTTTGGTTGCTAAACATTTTGTGCAAACAAAAAAATTAAAATAAAGCATATCAAAGAGCCTTCCAGCTCAGATATGTGACCATCTGTGACTGGTGCTCTCTTTTCATAATGACAAAGCCTGTCACATGTCGTCTTGGTCATTCCAAAGCATGTATTAATAACTTTGATCATATATTTCTGCTGGGAGTCTCACAGTATGGCCTCATCACACGACTTCCATATAAAAGGACTGCATAATTTTAGTGCTAAAATGAGTGACCACACACACGTATACGTTAAAAGATGCCTGCTGTCATATCTGTATTTGTTAAACACACAAACGTGGAAACGTGGTTTCATTTTGTGCTTTATTTTTTCTTGTCATTTCACAGCCTTCCTTCACTGTTCTCCAGCCTGTGATTCTCCAGGGGAGCTGCTGCTTCATGTGTGGCGAGACCGCTGCTGACATCGCAGCTTTTCCCAATGGATCATAGCGTAGCTGATGGTGGTCTTATTTTCCGTGGAAGTTTTGCATGACTCCTGAGGACAACTTTGCGTTTCTCCCTAAAGGCAGCCCCGGTTACGCCTGCTTTAGAGAAGCTGGGTAACGCTCAGGCTAGCGGCTCCCTTTCTGATCAAACTTTTTTCTTTTTTTGTTTTTGACTGTGAGCATCCATTGCTGTATCCATTCCATTTCCTCTGTACGTTATCCTTTCTGAGATGCGTCCTTGATGCATCCTGACTGTGTGGCCCTGCTACAGGCCTACCCAAACACGCCGAAGACAACTAGTGCCAGAGAGTTGCGTAAGCTGTAGGCTCGTTCAAAATGTATTCATGAGAACTTGGGAGTTGTTAAACTGGACTCAATCGCGTTCATGTACTGCGACTGCTGATGCTAGCTCACTGGCACTTGAGTGGATGTAATCCGCTTTATTCATGAACCCTCTGACTGAGTCTGGGTGCAGCCTGGATGTTGCTGTTAAATCGGCTGTTGCGGTGATGAGGCAGGGCTCCTGGTGGCCTGTGTGGCTGACTGGGCAGTGGCCCAAGGTGATGTGATGGGGTGCCGGAACAGTAAGGTCCTCCCTGAGCCTCCAGGGGATGTTCAGTTGGACCTGGTCAAAAAGGTCAGTAAAGATGCTGTAACTGTTCAAGGTATGGTTATGGCATATATAATCATGCATATCAACAGCTTCACTGTCTAGATACAGTGACGTGGTGACTTTTATCTGTGGCACACATTCACTATGATGGGATGCATCAGGGAAACCCGGGGTTAAGTATCTTGCTCAGAGATGCTTCGGCATGGGGATCAATCCAACAACCTTCTGATTGGCAGACAACCCGCTTTATCACCTCACCCACGGGTCTTTTGTTACTTTACACTGAACATATTTGGTTTTGCGACTGCTTAGTGGGTATAACAAAGCGCCTTTAAATGGGTTTTTTATTTACCAGCTGAAAAAATGTATTGATTTATTCAGAAATGCTGTAAAATATTTATTGCTCCTACTTACTACACAAAAAGCTTCGGTGTGGAGACTTGCTGCTTTAAACACATCGAATCTGTAACTGTAGACATTGTCTAGACAAAGAATAGAAGTATAATTTAGTATGGTAGCTTTTTCGATGATTTCTTTCTTTCATTGATCTTCTGTGTATTTCGATGAACTGTGTCTGATGAACTGTGCTCTGTGTTTCTCAGGTTGATCCTCACCCTCAGACAGATATCTATAAGCACTTCATACGAGGGGATGGCTCTGGAAGCAAGATGGGTGTGGCTGGTGGCGGGGCAGGTGACAAAGCAGAGCTCACCTCCCCACATCAAGCCCAGGCTCACACCGCCACTCCCACTGCTTCAGCTCACCCCCCTAAGGACCAGTCCGAATTGCCGGATCCTCAGCGAAGGAAAGTGGCGAAATACAGAGCTAAGTTTGATCCCCGGGTTACAGCCAAGTACGAGATCAAAGCTTTGATAGGTCGGGGGAGCTTTAGCCGGGTGGTCCGCGTCGAGCACAAGAGCACCCGACAGCCATACGCAATCAAAATGATCGAGACCCGGTACCGTGAGGGGAGGGAGGTGTGCGAGTCAGAGCTGTGTGTTCTGCGTCGTGTTCGTCATACTAATATAATCCAGCTCATGGAGGTCTTCGAGACAGCTGAGCGCGTCTACATGGTGATGGAGCTGGCCACTGGAGGAGAACTTTTTGACCGGATCATCGCACGCGGCTCCTTCACAGAGCGGGACGCCACGCGGGTGTTGCAGATGGTGGTGGATGGCGTCAAGTATCTCCACACTTTGGGGATCACTCACCGAGACTTGAAGCCTGAGAACCTGCTCTACTACCACCCAGGACCTGATTCCAAGATCATCATCACTGATTTTGGTTTGGCCAGTAGCAGGAAAAAGGGAGGCGAGTGTTTGATGAAGACCACCTGCGGCACACCGGAGTACATAGCGCCTGAAATCCTCGTGAGGAAGCCGTACACAAACGCTGTGGATATGTGGGCGCTGGGGGTGATTTCCTACATCCTGCTGAGTGGAACCATGCCCTTCGAGGATGACAATCGCATGAGGCTCTACCGGCAGATCCTCAAAGGGAAATACAGCTTTTCTGGAGAGGTGAGGAGTTAAATCTGTTGCTCACTTTTCCCTTACACCAGCACACTTCTGTCGTATTGGGAATGCATTCCTCAGACTGCGGGGGGCTTTGTCAACAAATTTCCAGAAAGTTCAGCTTGTGAGGTGACACGGTTGTAACCCAGATACGCACACTTCAATCCTTCACATTTCTCTACTAACTTTTTATGTATCATTCCATGTAAACTAGTGCCTTGTGCACTGCAGCACTCAGTAATTTGTCTTTTCTAAATCAATACAGCCCCCCTCAAAGTGTGCACCCAATAATTTATGCTGTATTCATGTATATAGTCAGAAGAATGCTGAGTAGGCCATTCCTTTGTTTCACAGTGTGGGATGTTAATGTTAGCAGTGAGCTTTTCAAAGGGGCCCGTGGTTAATGTTTGCCCCACATACAACCACTCCAGCGTGAATAACCGCTGAGTAGTTTTGTAATATTTAATGAGAAGCAGTTGAATCATCTGAGTTTTCTGGGGATTTGGCCAGATTTTTAACTTCTCAAGTATCTGACAGGTACGATAAGGCCAGATCAGGCATGTTTAATAATTGAAAACACTTCCAAGGAGCCAGGTTTTTTTTTTTTTGTCTCTGGCTGAACCAGCTGTGCTGCATACAGAGAGTTTTCCTTGAAACAAGTAAATAGAGCTTTTCACTAGAACTGACCTTTACACATTTTCAGGATAAGTTTGCACTTTAGAAACAGTTCAGAAGACCTCGAGAGTAACAAGACGAATATCCCTGGATGTTCACAACATTTCTTTGGCAAAAACAACAAAACGGCAGAAACTACTTTCTTGGGACTCTTCTAGGACAAATTTTATAAACACAGTGTTTATAAAATTCTCAAACAGCTGTATCTATATGTCCAAAAGATACGGCGCAACATTTTTCATCAATTTACCATTAACTCGATGAAGTAGCTCAGGTTATAGCCTCTGCGTTCATTAGCTACCATATTTTCTGGCCTACTAGGCACACCTGAATATTAGCCGCACAATTTGAAATTAGGAAAAAATCCTATTTTGTTAATACATTAGCTGCACTGGACTAAAAGCTGCAGGTGTTTTAATGTTTAATTATCATATGTAAGAGAATATACACAAAGGGGATTGTCATTCTTTTTATTATGGGACACCGTCCTGCGAAAACCCAGTCTGCGTGCGACGCGCCGCAGACTTGAGCCCCGCGAGGCGGGCCGCGCACACCGTGCTTCCGTGCTTCGCACCCCAGGCCGACCGACCCAACAACCCTTAGAGCCAATCCTTATCCCGAAGTTACGGATCTGACTTGCCGACTTCCCTTAGCTGCCTTGTTCTAACATGCCAGAGACTGTTCACCTTGGAGACCTGCTGCAGATATGGGTACAGTCCGGCGTGAGACTTACACCTTCTCACCTGGATTTTTAAGGGCCAGCGAGAGCCAGCTTGCTAATCTAGTCTCTTTTTCGCGCTAATTCGTACTACGCACTACTTTGGCTGACGGACGGACATGTGACCAACATGTCACTCTTTTTCCCCATGACTGTGTGTCTGATCACATGCCTTTCCGCCTGGGAAAAGGGTGCCGTACAACAGCGGAACAAACCAAAACAAATCCTCTTACAATGTCACAAAAATCATGAAAAATCCTTAGAAAAGCCGCAGCGGACAATAAGCCGCAGGGTTCAAAGCTTGTGCAAAAAGTACCGGCTTATAGTCCGGAAATTACGGTAGTTGCTGTCCGTGGCCTGTTAGGTAGCACGTGGTGGGATTATAAGATCTTTGTTTTCTCCTAAAAACAGCTGCCTGCTGTAAGCAAAACTAGTGTAAGAAAAGCCTGTCCTAACGTTTGAATCAAAGGTTTATTTTGAGCGCCTGGCGGCTCCTTTTTTGCTTCTCATCCATAAAGTCTCTCCGTACTCTTTCACGTGATTCTTGCGTAGGTGGTTGAAGAGTTTTGCCGTGTTTGAGTCTGAGGTAAGGACCGGTTTGCGAAATAAGGTCCTCGATTTGTTTGGACTGGTCCTTCTGTTTGGAGCTACCTGGTTCTGCCTCATCTTCACTGGCCATGCTGGTATTCTCTGTGCCCCGATGAAAATATATTGCCATAAACAGTGTATTGTGTGACACCATACACTGTATGGCGTTTAATTTGAAACGATAGATCTTTTAATTTTGTCATCCAATATATTTCGTCATATCGCACAGCCGTATTTACAAACAACAGTACTTTTGCAAGATACCAAATCAGATACTAATGAGCCTCAGTCAGATCTTAATGTGAATTCGTGGTCACATCAGTATTTTTGAGAAATCCCTAAGCTGTTCTTGAAGAAAAGCTTGTCCTGATTGGAGGAGCTGCAGTAGAGGAGGCTTCAATGTTCTTCCCTTGGGGACATTGGTCTTTACAGCTGTGATAAATAATATTCACATTCAGAGCTCCAGAATCACATTGTTATGGGGTTGGGGAGAATTGTATTAAGGTGGGATATATGTCAGGGTTTTTTTTTTAGCCAGCACTGGTGATTTACCCGCTGTGGGAATTTTAGTGGGGTAGTTGTCAGCTGGAAGCCTGAAAACACAGTTGCCAAGCAGGGCAAAGTGTGTGTGTGTTTGTGTGTGTGAAGAGGCATGCAGTATGGATGTTCCCAATTCCTAAGTAGGAATTAGAGTTTAACTCATCACCAGCCACTTACAGTAAAAAGAGTCCATGTCAGAGTTAACGTTAGTAAAAGGCTTCAACTTCTAACATCTTTAGAACAGCCAGTCAAAATGTATGCATTGGCCAATTTTAATAAGCCTAAAAAAATCACTTAATTCACTTATTGTAGAGCACTGATCACCAACTGGCGGCCCGCGGGCCAAATCCGGCCCGCTGAGCCGTTCAATCCGGCCCGCGACTGGAAATCCAAAATTGTGAGGATCAAAAAGGAAATAGTGGTCCACACTTTTAAAGCAACTAAAAGTGCTCTATAAATAAAGTTGACTTAGCCAGATTGAGTTGAGGCAAAATATCTATCACTCCTAGTGGCTGACTGTGGTATAGGTGATGGGAGCCTGAATCAAATGCCTTCAGTTTTGTAATGAAATGGAAAAAGTATAAACATTAAACATAATGTTAAGCCAAAATTAGATTTTTATTTGATTTTCTCCTTGGGGGTCCGGCCCCCCAAGGAGACTGTCTGGTAAAACTCTGGCTCTCTGACAAATATAGTTGACGACCCCTGTTGTAGAGGCTGAAATAAAAAACCCCAATACGAATGAGCCAAATAAATCAAACGTTTATTGGGTGACCAGACTTCACGGTGTGTTTTTATCAGTACTGCTCATTTCTGCTTTGTGTTTCTGCTGCCATCTTGTGTCCACTGGGCAAAACCCTGCCAACATTTCTCAGGATTAATGCCACAGCTACTTGTTTCATGCTCTTTGAACCCAATTTTTTGGCTTTTGAACTTCTGTTATGGGACCAAAAGTGGCTTCCAATGAAAGTGTCCTTCACATATTGTTAGCGTAAATTTTTTGCACATTTGGAGGTTTTTACTGTTGGACAACCACCGATTTGTATTTCAGAGAAAATCTGTTGGTTTCATCAGATGTGCAAAGCTTTTACAAGCCTTCTGTATATACTGTTAGGTTAAGCAAATGTATGAAAGTGAAATGTTTTTGCTTCAAGTCTGTATGATCATCAGCTAGATGTACCTAATATACAATAGGTTCATTGTATATTGAGTATATAAAGAAATTTGGTCAAATTCAACCAGTTTGTTTCAGTCTTTCTCACTCGCCTGTCTTCTCTCTGCAGCCATGGCCCAGCGTGTCCAACCTTGCCAAAGACTTTGTAGAACGTGTTCTAACAGTGGATCCCAGTGAGCGACTTACCGCCGGCCAGGCCCTCAAGCACCCCTGGATCGTCAGCATGGCAGCCTCGTCGTCCATGAAGAACCTGCAGCGTTGCATATCTCAGAACCTCCTGAAGCGTGCGTCCTCACGCTGCCACAGCACCAAGTCGTCCCAGTCCACGCGCTCCAGCCGCTCAACCAAATCCAACAAGGCTCGGCGGGTGAGAGAGAAGGAACTGCGAGAGCTAAACCGGCGCTATCAGCAGCAGTATGATGGCTGAAGCAAGGCCCGACGGCCAGCTACTGTAGCGGACCCGTTTTCTTTTTCTTTTTTGTTTGAAACAACACAGCAATGACTGAAGCTTTTTAAGTGGTTATTACCACCAAGTTCCTGCCAGTGTTTGGGGTGCAAAAGTGTCTTGAAGTCCCACATTTCTGCCTTAACAACAAGGATAATGACTTGACTAAATCCATGACTCTAAAATGACAAAGCTGAAAAGTAACTGAGACTGTAGAGCAAGTCAGAAAGATGACAAAATCATTAAAGGACTATTGCAGTGTGTATCCTGATGAAAACACAGGGCATATCAGCGTTGTGTTGCAACTGCTGCATCGTCTTCATCCACTCTCTCACATTTACTTTTAGCAGGACGGTGCCTTTCACCTTCCTCGTGTTCTCCCGTTCCCTGTGTCACTACATATTTATTTATTATTGTTGACATGATTATTAGTTGCCATTCAAATGGTCACTGGATAATGACCTTCCACAAGGATCTGTTGAACAGAGTTCTGGATACTGACATTACTAGGAGGAAAGAGATCCTTCAGAAGAGGAGGGAAACACATTCCTCTCACTCATTTCTGATTGCTGTGAATTTATTATTGTGCTAATTGTATAGACCTCGATTTGAGATGTGGTTAATCATATCGAGCCGCAACGTAATCACACCATTTTAGGCCAAAATGATTTAGTCAGTCCAAAACTTAGCTACTCTTGCCATTATTGTTAAGATCCTAAAACTGTCAAAAGATTGTGAAGCTTTTTTGCGTCGGTGTTAAATCTTAATTGTGTTAGGCAATAGTAGATCACGCAGCCTGTGTCATTTTGATTTAACGTTGTTCGTAAAGTACCAGGGATGAGCCGTTCCTATTGTGCAGCAGGGATTTGTCCTAATAATGGAAACTGGCCGTTGAGTTTTCTTGATGGTTACATTGGCACATGAATCTTAGTCACAGATTGGGGTTGCTTTCGGTTTCCGTGAGCTTTCTATAATGTCTTTAGAAATGTAGCCTGTCTTTAAAATAATTGTGTTAGATTTGTTATTAATTAATTATTTTCGATGAGTAATTTCAAGGTGTTATGACAGTCCACCGTTAGCTTATTGAGCTAGCCAAGTGACAGAAATTACATGATCCTGCTGTGAAAGAGCTTAACAAAGTGATGGCAAAATAATAAAAAAAATATTCTCGTAAGCACGGTAAATTTAAATTACATTCCACAAAAGTGGCATACATTAAATTGGAAATTGTTACGATGACAGTAGAGTGACCAAATAACTTTAAATAGGTTGGCATTTTTGGAGCTTGCCTATTCTTTAAAAACTGAGTAAATCCTAATTCTGAAACTCTAATATCTTTATGTAAGCATGTTTAAAATAAAAAAAAGTAGGAAAGTAGATCTCAAGAAATCTTTTTCTCCAAAAAACGTAATTTCTATTTTTGGTATTTTATGTGTTGTGACTGTATCACTTTTAAGACATTCAGATATCTTTTAAAGGTGTAAGTCAGTTTAGTAAGTTTGTAGTTTGTTTCCTAAAACTTAAGAAGAACAACATTTACACACTTCATACATTTAATCCACTACATTTCACAGTTTTGATGCAGCCTCGTCTTTAATTCCCACCAACTTTCTCCCAAAATTTTATTTCTGTCATTAAAGCCAAAGTTTTACTCAGAACAGGAGACGTATCACCGAGTATGCTTTACAAAAACGATGGGGATAAACAGACAACTGATGTCTAATGTTGGGCTTGCTGAAGTCGGCTTGGAGAAACTCGTATAAGAAACCCACATATAAGGTCTGTCCGAAAACCTCGGCCGCAGCCTACCAAGGCCGCATTTGAAGGCCGATTACGTCACAGCGACGCGACGTAGGCTGTCCAAATTCCTCGGCTCCTTCAAATGCGGCAGTCTTTTTGCCGAATTTGAAGGACGGGTCAGGTTTATCCTTCATGGCCCACCATAACCCAGAATTCATAGCGTGGCCCAGCCCGTGATTCTAGTTTCCAACAATGGCGGCAGCTACTTCGTTTTAATATTACTCTTATTACTCTTTCTGGGTCACAAAATAAACTTTTAACATATTTTCAGGCGAGAATGTAGCTGTGTAAACTTCAAATATCTGCTTGGTTTATCAAGACATCACGTATTTGCAAAAGTGCTCCGACGTTTTCGGAGGCGTCGGTTTCCCACCAGTTTGATCGCTGAGCCGCTCTTCAAGGCTCACTAGAGCCGGCGAAAACAGCGGACTCCCAGTACATTTTCTGCGATTGATCAGCTGAATAAACGTCAAACAGAAAACTGAAGTGTGAGATGGTGGAAAATTTACTCCAGTGTCCTGTTATACTTTAGATAGCAATGAGCAGACGGGAGGAAGCGGTAAGGGCGGGAACAGCTGGTGATGCAAATCTGAAAACTAGACCGTCCCATTTCTCAAGCCTCGCACTTCCGGATTTCTCGGCCTTTGGAGGACCAGGCCGATGTACAAAGGCCGGGTCCTCCGAAGGCTGCGGCCGAGGTTTTCGGAGACAGCTCTAGTCATAGAGTTTGTGGAGATACACAGTTGTAAATAACACTCTAAAGTGAAGGAGATAAAGAGTCTAGCCATGCAGCTATACAGCTTAATGCACAAGGCATTTTTTTATTTTATTTTAAATACAGAGACATTTTCATCTTAAGTTATAAAACATTCAAACAGCTCCCTACAAGGCTGATCAGCTCTGCAGTATGAGCTGCAAAGAAACTGTAGTTATTAGTTTATTCTGATGTTTACAGTCTAAACCATTTCCACGAAACTTGTGAATATTTAGCGTCCTTGCGCAATGAAGTATTGTGACCAGTGCACAAATCGGAGCTATGCTGATGAAATATCAATACCTTTTAATGAAAAAGTGAATATTTTAAACTTTCTTGATGAAGATGGTCAAAATGATGACTATCCCCAAGTTGGTAGGAAAAAAAGAATCCCAGAAGTCCTACAAACAAAAGACTCACAAATGAGATTGTAATCATTTGTCCTTTTTGCTGTTTTTCTTTCTGGCAAAGCACTTAATGTACAGTACTGACCTGAGATTCATGATTTTCTACTTTGTTTGGATTTTTTGGGTCTTTTGTCTCTTCAGAAGCCTTCCTGAGGAAATGATATGGTACTTTGCGGTCTTTGCTTTTTAGGATTTTGCTGTGATCTTTCCTGGAGTTTAAGAAAAAAAGTGTGCTGTTGTGGACTTTTTAATATGTACTGGAAACCTGATCGAGCCATGTCAGCTGACCTCAGTTTTTCCTTTGCTTTTTGTCCTTTGGCTTTCACGTTTGTTCCGTGATGCTTTGTCATCTCTCTGATGCAACTGTTTCCGTCATCTTTGATCATTTTTAGTCCTTTTTTTATTTCCTTTGTTCTACTGCTGTTTCTGTTTGTATTCATAAAATAAAAAGTGTGTGTATATATCAATTAATTAGAAGCTGTAAAACAAAACTCTTAATTTTCACTCTGTGTGCCCAAAAGTGTCTTATTGATATCAAATGCACAGTCTTCAGGCTTTAAAGAATATCAGCTGTAGTCGTGTTGAAAGAAATGCTTTGGGTAACAGACCTCTTGAACGATTTTTATTTTCCCAGCATACAGTATTGACTGTGTTGGTTTGGTGAAAAGTGAATCAACAGTTAAAACGAGTTTTTAAAAAAGGAATTCTAGCTACAGATTACGAATTTGGACTCAAAGGGATTTCTGTAGTTGAATTAGTCATTACTTGTTGTGCGCCGTGTTCAACAAATGACCAAATCGGTGCATTCGGGGGGTTGTCAGCACATTTGTAAAAATGTTTCCTTTCACGTTTTTATATATCTGTTTCATTTTATGCAAATGCTGTCTTTCTAAATGAAGTAGCCAACTCAGCACTGTTACATGAAAACAGTTCATCTTGTGTTATTGTGTCAAAATAAATGATAAACTTTGATTCCTCTGCCATTAACTTTTTTTAACGTTTTGTTTTTTTTCTTTGTGTGCCAATAAAGCACCGAAACCTGACCTGCTGCTTCTTTGCACTTTCCATATTTGTTAAGAAAATGACTGAAAAAGCTATTTTTCCTTGTGTTTTTCAGCTAGGCTATGGAAAGTTTGACTTTGCAGGTGGATCAAATGTTTGCTTGTTCAAATATATTGAAAATCCAACTATTTCCAAGGGCTATACTTCTTTTTCCAAACATGTACCTTTTGTTAGGTGGCCAAACTGTGGCTCAACATGAATAATGTAACCCTACTTTCAAGTGAAAGAGGCAAAGCACTTTCAGACATGCGCCATTTTGAACAAACAAATGTTACTGTTGCAGGCAAATTCTTGCTCAAAGTTAAATACTAAAGTACTAAAATACACTTTTAACACAAGCAGGAAGCCACAGTGGGAATGTACTAATACTAAGTACTAAGACCACGAAACTGCAGTCACATTTTATATATAAAAGAAAAAATTCCCCGCTCGCCCCTGTGGGCGGTCTGTCCTTCAAGCTTGGGTCCTCTACTAGAGGCCTGGGAGCTTGAGGGTCCTGTGCAATGTCTTTGCTGTTCCTAGGACTGCGCTCTTCTGGACAGAGATCTCAGATGTTGTCCCTGGGATCTAGTGGAGCCACTCACCTAGCTTGGGGGTCAATGCACCGAGTGCTCTGATTACCACTGGCACCACTGTTACCTTCACCCTCCACATCTTCTTGAGCTCTCCTCTTAGTCCTTGGTACTTCGTCAGGTTCTCATATTCCTTCTTCCTGATGTTTCTGTCATTCGGTATCACTATGTCTATCACTATGGGCGTCTACCACCACCATGTCCGGTTGGTTAGCTATTACCATTTTGTCCGTGTGTATCTGGAAGTCCCACAGATCCTAGTCATTCTCGACCACCCTAGAGGTATCACCCATTGTGACCTTCGGACTTCCAGGCCATACTTGACACAGATGTTTCTGTATACTATGCCGGACACTTGGTTATGGCGTTCCATGTATGCCCTGCCTGCTAGCATCTTGCACCCTGCTGTTATGTGCTGGGTTGCCTGGTGTGATAGACCCTGGTCTCTGTGGATCTTGTACTTAGAGCTTGTTCCTGTGCTGCTATGATTAGTGCCTCTGTGCTGTCTTTCAGTACAGCTTTGTCAAGCCACTGGTAGGCCCTGTCCTTTCATGAAGGTTCCTTCTCTTGCTCCTCTTTCTTGGGTTTCTGCTGCCTGAGGTGTCCACTAAGCACACGGTCAGTTTTGGCCATTTTCCGGATGTACTTGTGGATGTTCTTTGTCTCATCCTGGACTGTTGTAATGACACTCACTAGTCCCCGGCATCCTTCCTACTTTTTAGTATATAGTGCTAAAGTACTGGACTTGGAGTGAAACCCTCCATTCATGGTCAGGAGCTTCCTTGTCTTGATGTCAGTGGCTTCCATCTCCTCCTTCGGCCAGTTTATTATCCCAGCAGGGTACCTGATCACGGACAGCTTATCTAGTGGCTCTTTGTGGTTCCCATTTACCTGTGGGATTCTCAGGTACTTGTAACTGTCCTCAATGTCTGCAATGTTGCCTTTCGGCAGCACAATCTCCTCAGTTCTGACAACCTTCCCCTCTTTGTTACCATCCAACTACTTCTCCAGTCTGAATGACATTTTGATGTCATTGCCGTATATCCTGGTGGTGTGGATCAGTGAATCGATGCCTAATTCACATCTGACATACAGCTTGATGTCATCCATGTAGAGGAGGAGGTGGCTGATGATTGCTCCACTCTGTAGATGGTATGCGTAGCCAGTCTTGTCAATGGCAATAGATCTCCTTAGTAGATCCCGCACTAGATGTGTGTGTGTGTGTGTATATTTAAAAACAATGAAAACAGTACATACATTTTAAATATTTTCAAGAGTGCTCACAATGCATTAACCTAACACACTAAATAAAATGCTAACTTTAGAATAAATACAACAGTTTATTCTCATAAAGGTGAGGGAGATAAGCGGTATTAGAGCATGTACTGATTATCTGCCCTATTTAATGTTGTTTTTCGATGGTGAACAACTCCCACTGCTGGCAAAAACGCAGAATGACCGGGAAAAATGGACTAAAGCGAGGCCCCTTGGGTTGCCAGGTTTGATATTAAAAAGTGTCGCATATTATGATACAGGATGCAGGAAAGAATGCACTTTCGATGGCAGTATAATTATTTGCGTTCGATATCCACGCAAAATATGTGGCACTTTAGTATTTTTGCCTTCCTAAATGTACAAAAGGTTCTAAATGTGAGCGGAGGTTCAGCAGGATAAGAATAACAGTCTGGCATCCCGCGAAAGCCAGACGTCAGTGGTCTGCGGCTGTAGTGAGTTTGCAGCTAGCTTTTGTTCGAGGGGACGTGAAATTAGCAAGCGAATAGACGTCGACACATCCACACAAGGACATCAAACGACACGGACCACCAGCTAAATGTGAAGCCTGGGATTTAACTGTGTTGTGTGAGTATATTTATCAGACGAGCTACCAGCTGGCTCTGCAAAATAACACCACGCTAGCTAGCAAGCTAGCGATTTACATGTGATAGACTGCTTGGTCTGAAAAAAAAAAAAAAATCTATTAGCATGTTTTCTTGTTTACAGAAAACAGTTTCAGATAGCGGAATGTAGCTTTAGGAATGTTTACCCGGTCCTATGCGGTAAATTACTGCCCGTGAGATGATTGTCCTTCTTGGAGATATTCCGCCTCCAGCATATGTCTGCTGATGCTTGCTGTATTTATTATGATACAGTCGTGGGTATACAGCTTTGCTTTGTTTGTGGCCTAGTTAACACAATTGCTTGTGTTTTAGGGCTTATCGTTGTAGCATAACAGCAATATATTAATGTAAATGTAGTGTCGCGATAGGAAATTAAAAAAGTAAAATGCTATTTAACGTAAGGTCGAGAAATTACAGCTAAATCCCGCAGACACTGCAGCTATTGTGTAATGTCTACCGTATACTATGGATTTTCGAGCGTGTATGTTTGTAGTGTGCTTTGTAGCGTGTTTGGTTTGTTCATGGATCTCTACATATTGCAAAATGAATCTTTATCTCACCTTTGGGATCTCGGGGTATTTAAATTTCTATCCCAAAAACCAACTGCTGGTAACCTTAACCTCCAAAACTCCCATAACTCTGTTTTCAGTATTTTACACCAAATTTCACTGATAGCACTGCTGTGTCTCTCTCATCTTTACACTAATTGGGGTGGGGGCGCGCTCTACCTACTAATCAGTGCCTGGAAGGCTCGATGCCATTTTTTTGTGGCTTGATGTCATGTTGACACAAGTGGTCCCAGCCTGGTTTACAGCCCAGCCCTAACCAGTGGTGGGACTATTTTTACAGCCCTGCATCTAAACCAGTAGTCGTTTAGGGCAGTATTGTTGTCTCCTACATGCAGAGTTTCTGTCCTGAGCCAGAACTAGTGACTGGCCTTTTGTGAGAGCAGACTAGTCACAGACTTTTAATTACTTTTAATTACACCCCCTAACACATGTGTACAAGCATTTCAGAAGTACCTATATGTGGTGTGTGACTGCGCACAGATGATGAAAGTAAAGATAAGAGTGGGATGCGTTTGTCTTTTACAATATAAATCATAGGAAACTAAATGTGGGTTGACTGTAATTATAATTTTGTATCCTCCTGGGATCACATAGGAATGTCTAGGTTAGAAAGAGCCATATTTATTGTATGTTGTACGAGTATAGCAGTTCACACCCTGCACTCCGATTATTGACCAACTTCATACATATTATGAGCAAGATGGCACTTAAAGTGTACTTTTTTTCAAATAAAAAGTTGCATGCTTCTTGTACAACTTTGCATGTTGTCACACGGTGAACAAATTCCTTTATATACTTAATGTGACTATAATTTGTCACTATAACAGTTTTATTTGTTGTTTTCAAATCATTCCTGAGCATTTTCTGAGGTTTTTAGGGAAACGTTGTCCTATTTGGGGTGACAGCTGCTGCTGAGAAGCAGCGGATGCGTTTAGGTGGATTATGTGTCAAAATAACATTCATATGAATTCTAATCACAACAGTGCATTGGCGGTGTATGAGCTGTGTTCATTCACCAGTGAGGCAGAGTATTGCTTATAAGTGGTCTTTGTAGAGTTAATGTGTGTCGCCAGGATTTCACATTTTGAGTCATTTCAGTGAGATTGTGGTTGGCTTTTCAGTAAAAGTCAGAAAATATATCCGTGGAGTGCTCTATCGTATAACACGGCTGTTCCTTGAGGGAAACACAAACTCTTCACGAGTGGCTAAATAATGAACGAGCACTTATGCCTCCATTGTAGTTACATACAACACCTCCCTTCCTTCCCCTTTGCACACAGTAGGTTAAACACTCGTTTGTCTGAACACTGCATGATGTATTTGTTTTATTAAACACCGCTATGGTAGCAGTAGAAAAATAAATAATAATAAAAAAAAACACAGGACAGGATTTTCATCGAATATATACATTTATACACAGAAAAAAGATCAAGAGCAACTGAATAGATTCAGCATACGTAGCTATTGTCATATCTGCATTGCATATATGTTGGCAGACATTGCTGCACTTCTTTAAGCTTGTATTTCTGTTTAAAGGCTGTGTTTGCATGTATAACTCGTCACCACATGTAAATCAGGTGGTTAAGATGACATAATCAGGTGTTCACGTGCACAGTCTTTGATTTCTGCCATTAAATGCAGATTGTTACACAGCCACAGCTGTGAAACTAATAGGCATGTGATTACATATGTTTGCAGGGCCACAAAATCAATTCACTATTAATCTCAGCAGCTGGTATTGTTGCCGCTGGTCTAATGGGAAGTTTTCAAATTGTTCTGTGCTGCTAGAAGTTGTTCCGAGTACCTTCTAGTTGTTTTATGTTGTAATTATATTTAAATGGGACAATCTTTTGTCTGATTACTGCTTTTGTGGGTTTTTTTTTCCTCCTCCTTGACTCACACAGAAAAACAAGAGATTGTAGAAGAAATCCGGACTGACAGCAGCACTTCCTCTTTCACTGCTCCGGCTCTCCTCTCAACCATCCGCTGCTCTGGATAATTGTCCGCTTCTCCCAGTTATCAACATGGCAACTTTGTTCCTACTCGGGCAGTGCTGCTGAACCGCCACCCTGGACCACCACCATGGAGAGAAAACGCAGAAAGAAATTAATCTAGCTGCTCAGGTCACTTGCATTATGGACTCATTTGTGGAACTGTGGACCTGAAATGCTCTGTTCCAACACCTGCTGACTCTTAACCAGCCGGTTTGGCTGTTACCACATTTTCAAAGAGCCCAGTCAAACTAATGGTTAACACTGCTTCACAACTCAAAATGCTCCTCCTTTCTGCATGGGTGTCCATGCTTTTGGGGCTGATTGCAGGCTTCCTGCCTGTGGTGGGGATGGAGGGGGAGGGAGGAGCCAAATCTATTTCAGACCACACCCCCAATATGGATCCCCTGTCCTCACAGTCTGTCACAAACTGTTCCCAGTTAACCCTCAAACTGGAGTTCTCCACCAAAGTGGTGGAACATGGTAAGAAATTATTCTTGTTGATGTGACTTCAATGTGTATTTGTCTGATGGGGAATACAGTGAAAATACTTGTTATTATTAGTCTCTGCAGCTGTTCCTAGGAATAAGATAAGTAAACGTTCAGTATTTTTCATAATGAAGACGCACGTCAGTGAAATGAAGTGGCTCAGTGATGGCTTCACAAAGAACTCTATTTTGAGGTGTACTTGTTAGTTGGATGACATCTTTGATAGATATGGAAAATCACACTTTCTTTCTTGCTGAGTATTAGAGAGAAGATTTATATGTCCTGAAGTCTTCGTAGCACAAGACTAGGGCTGTGCGATATGACCAAAATGTCATATGCCAATATAAGACATTTCTCATCCCGATAATGATAGTTATCACAAAATAGAGCCTTTTCTGTAATTCTGTGAATCTCGGGCAACTCGACTTGTGTGAGAATTTTTCTGCTGGGTGTCCGTGTACCTGGAGTGGAGTGTTTTGAACAATGAATGAAACTATACATTTTTAGATTTTCTTTGTATTTATTACACAGCGTGCTGCAGGGAAAAGCCTCTTCTAATGTTTGAGTCTAAGGTTTATTTTGAGCACCTGACAACTTTTCTTCAGGACTCATATTATATCTTCTTTCATCCGTAAACTCTCTCCGTACTCTTTCGCGTGATTGTTGCGTAGGTGGTAGAAGAGGTTTGTCGTGTTTAAGTCTGTGGTGAGGACCGGCTTGCGGCATAATTTGCATAGTACAGTTTTCTGGTCCGTGTCAGACTTTTCATTACCAAACCATGTCCACGTTACAGAGGTGGCCCCTGGTTTAGGAATGAGGTCCTCGGTTTGTTTGGACTGGTCCTTCTGTTTGGAGCTACCTGGTTCTGCCTCATCTTCACTGGCCATGCTGGTATTCTCTGTGCCTGCATGGTGGCCATCCAGACACTGTTTACTGTAAACAGTGTATTTTTTGACAACATTAAACAAACGATAGCTTGTTTAGTGTTAGCGTAAACGATAGCGTAAACCTTTATCTTGAAAAACAAAGATCTGCTGACTCTAACATGCTGTGTTGGTCCCATTTAACCAAACTACTTATGACAAATTTATTGGTGTGCTTTAGTCTTACTGTTGGGTTGATTTCTTTACTTCTGGTAAAGCCAAGCTAGCTACCCACTTCTGATGGTGTGGCTTCATATTTGGGATTGCAAGTGATATTGATATTATCTGGTTTTTGGGGGAACGAAGTGTAAAGTAATCTTCTATAGGGACAGAACTCTCCTGCTTACTTTTAATTACTCACTTGAGTCCGTCAGGGAAAAGCTGGCTAGAGAAAGCACTACAAATGTATTTCGCCGCCGTTACCACAATTTAATGCAAAACGCTTCAGCTTCTTATTCAACAGTGGACCAGCCGTTGTTTTTTGTAATAGGACTAACAATAGTCTAGAGAAGACACGACAAAGAAGAATCACGCATCTTTTTCATAATAATTTTAAAAGTCAATATGTGGTGTGTATAAGCATGAAAGCCATCCATTCGTGTCCTTCATTTTTTTGCTTGCAACCTCATCCATTCATTTCTTTTAAAGCATAATAAGATCAGTAACTATGTAGTTACATAATCCAGGTATTGTGTCTTGTGCCACTTGATATCCAGCCTTTGTCCTTCTAAAATTGTGGTCCATATAAACACAGAAATTTAAAACCATTTCTGTCAGTTCAGCTTAGAAAGCAAAGAGTGCTTTTAGTGTGTTTCTTAATTAACTATACATCTCTGACCAAATTATCCATATTAACTAACAAGACACATGTTTGCTTTGCCTTAATGTAGTGTTTGGTCACAGTGTAAAGGTTGTTTTTGTATCAGTTTTTACACTGCTCCATGGATGGATAGTCCAAAATGTGTGGATCTGATATTCTGTCTGTTCTTTACAGTGTTGTCTTCTCTTTCTACAGAGTACATAGTAGCATTTACAGGGTATTTCTCAGCCAAAGCTCGCAGCCTCTACATCAGCAGAGCCTTGCAAGGTGCTGGGGATGGCACGCTGGAGTGGCACATTGTTCCAAGAGAAAACCCAGCTTCGGACTTCCCGAGCGACTTTGAACTGGTCCACATCCGGCAAGCTTCCCCCAGCAGCCTGCTGACCTTGGAGGACCACCCTTACATCAAGAGGGTGACGCCGCAGCGCAAAGTGTTCCGCACGCTCAAATACATTCCCTGTAAGTCTGACAATATGGTGCTATTGTATGGGAAAAGCGAGCAGTGTTTCTAAGGTTGACACGTCTGTCCGAGAAATCTAAAACTCTGCAATGATACAAAAAACTGTTTGGCTCTTTGTCTGTTCAGTCATGGGATGCTTTTGTACCTCCACTGTGTTTGCGGTGCTAAACAGGATTTTATTTCTTTATTTGAAGTGCAGGCCAATTTCTGAGTGTAGAAACTGGAGTGTGTGTGTGTGTGTGTGTGTATGCTCAAACATGTATACATATCCTTAATGTATAGCTTTTA
>VURO01049867.1:5903-34535 GCA_015108175.1 Pelvicachromis taeniatus | reverse complement strand
CATCTGTATGTGTTTGGACTAGTGCTGGGCAAAACGATTATTTTCCGAATCGATGAATCTAGTGATTAATTTTTCGATGCATCGATTAATCTAATGATATATGTTACTGCTAAGCAGCTTAAATTAGTTTTGCATTTACGGAGGTTGGGTGTTTATCTCTGAGTGTGTGTCTACGTGGGGGGTGTCTGGATGAATTAAAGCGTAAAAACCAGCGTTAGTAAAAAAGTTGAAAACTTACGGTCGTTTTATGATCGGCCATTTCATCCTTAAAAAGCCGGCAAAGACTGAATCACTTCCTTCAGTCTTTGCCGGCTTTTAATATCCCCATACTGTAGAACTGCGTGTTCGGGGGGCGTGGTTTAAGTCGACATGTTACAGCTACTAGCTGCCGTTATGTGTTTTTTTGAAAGTGATGACGCATCGACGCAAATTTTTTACGTCGACGTAATCGATTGCGTCGACGCATTGTCCCAGCCCTAATTTACAGTGACGAAAACATTTCTGTAACCGGGTGTAAACATGTTATTTTGAGGACTAACTCACTTTTGGAGCAGGTCTCTAGTGGCCATTTAAAGATGTGCATTTTGTCGGTTCTTAACTCTGTATGTTTTCTTGATACAAAGAGGCCAAAGCAAAATATGTTATTTTAAAAAATTGTCTTTACTAATGAATATAGTTGAAAATCAAACATATGTGATTGGCTTAAATTTCATACCTCAGTTTTGCATTTCCACCCTCATTCCACAAAGTTCCACCTGTGCCCTGCCACTGTTTGGCTTGGTTACAGATGCACAGTTAGACGTAAATGTCAGGGTCAGAGTCAATCAGAGGAAGAGTAGGTGGTCTTTCCATAATGTGGATGTCAAATTTTAACAGCGACAGCTGAGAACAGAAAAAAGTGTGTCTGTAAATGTCACCGAAACACGGTGGAAACTCTGCAGAGTTTCTATTACATGACTATTTTAGTTTAAACATTTACCTGCCAGTGTGAAGGGTAAGCTTCCAAGAATCTCCGAACAGAAAATGCTTTTGGCGCTTGGTAAATGTTAATTGCGGATGCCGAACCAAGTTAGTCATAAATGCTTAGAATAATTTTAATAATTAGTCATTGTTTCAAATGTCAAATTGCTTTCTATTTTTTGGTTGCAGCTTTTCAGCTCTCAGGATTTGTTTCTTTTCTTTGTGACATTGAAATAAAATCCCAGTTTTAGACTATTGGGTTTCAATAAAAATGTTTGCAGATGTCAGCAATCGGATTTCCTGTTTTTCCAACACTGGTGTTATAACTTCATTATGCTAAAGGATGCTAGGCTTTTCTTTTAAGCCACAATTAGCTCTAAAACATTATTTTTACTTAAGGCTGTGAGTGATTTGCTTCTTTTGGCTTTTGCTGTCAAAAAAGTGGGCGGAGGAATTGAGAAGATAGGTGTTGTAATCTTTAACCTGTCCTGTCTGCATAACTGGCGGGTGTATAATTCATGGAGACCTACGCCGCAATATCATTTAATTAACAAGCCCCAACAACAAATCAAAGTGCACGTCAATACCAGTTTCCTCCGAGAAACTGAGCACAGCTGCCTGGTGCGTCTGACAAAAACCCAACCTTCCACCATGACAGCTCCCACCCCACAGCCATGCTAATTATGGACCTTCTAGTTTAAACACAGTACTGGAAAACAAAGAGAAGAAAGAGCTGATTGTTTAATGACTGAGCCCTTTACCAGAGCAGTTTGACTCACATGTACAAGTGATTATAGGGTTCAAAGTGCAGCAAGAAGATGTGTCAGATGTGTGACAGAATCTCATTTTTGTGATGTGCAACAGAAGCAGCAGCAGCTATTCAAGGTCACCAACCAGTCACTGACATGTGCCACACTACCTCGAGGACAGCAGCAACAACCCTGTCACGAACTGTCAGGACAGTTTGTGCTCTATGTGAGCTTTTGTTTTTATAAATGTGTTTCTTGTAGCATGGGTGGGGAGACAGACAAAACAAAAAAAGTCTTCAATATGTTACACTTAGTTGTAAGCACAAGTGGCCTGAGTGCAGAAACAGACTAGGGAGGGGTTGGTTCATGTGAGGGTACCTGGAGGAGGAAGTTGGCTCAGTGGTCTGCCTCTGGATTTTAGCCTGCTGGCTGAGCTTCTCCCTCAGAGCTGTCTGGACCTCAGCAGGGATGTCTGGAGACGTTTGGCTGATCTTCATGGCTGCCTCCAGTAGCTTAACAGAGCTCCGTCCATTCACCTTCACTTCAGGCAGCTGCTTCTTTTCCACCTCCGCCACTTTAAACTCAGTAACCGGCGGGGAGTTGGGTGGAGGCGCCTCAGGGAAACCCCCACGGAGCACATTTTCAGCATGGGCTGACAGAGCCTTGCTCCTCCAGATGGGCCAACACAGCTTCCAAAAGACAAAGAGAGAGACTACCAACAGGGCGAGGCCACAGAAACCCACGACCACAGCAAGGAGACTAATAGAGATGTCTACATACAACCAAAGGACAAAGACAGGTGACACGTAGAAAGGTGGAGAGAAGCAGGCGAGGGACAAAATATGACCAACAAACATACAAGGGAAAAGGAGAAAAGGGGAGAGAAAGCAAGCAGTAAGAAAGAGGGGGTAGCAAATGCACCTGTTTGATATAGAAAGATTATATAAAGGTCATAAAACCACAGTTTAGTGAGGAGAAAACACCAGGAAAAGAAAAACATCTGGCGCTCACATCTCCTCTTCTGGCTTCTATTTAAAAGCAAAGTTTGCACCCGCTGTGCAACAGTATGCAAGGAAGCTTAATTCAGCTCACAAATTCAGCTTTTCAATCAAGCTAACACTAGAGCAAATTTTGCAGACAGCAAATGTACAAAGGAAACATACTGAAGGGAGGAGAATCATTTCGTCCTCTCGGTCTGTTTCCCACCTGTTGCTGTTTCAGGCAGTTTGGACTGAGATGCGTAACAGGTAGACACTTTCAGAACATTTTTTAAAAACGCATTAAAATAACAATAATAGTGGACTAGTAAACTTTTAACTAGTTGGTGATTAGTTTATCCTCCCCTCGCAACTCTGGCGCCATTACTTTAGAGAAAGAAGTGATTAATTAAGGGAATTGGGGAAAGAAAATAATGACTTTATTCTATTTACCTGCGTGTCCTTTACCTGGTATGTTGCTCTCAAGGGGGAATATATCCGAACATTTCTCCCGGTCTACGTGTCCCGCGAGACAAAGTTCCGTAACGATTTGGAGAGCCCTTTGGCACAGAGTGACGCTGTCATCCGTCCGGACATTCATGTCTCTCCTGTTAAGCCATTGCACGCCGGAGGAGCCGGGAGGGCGGCGGTTCATTTGGGCACCTGTTATGCGCCGCAGAGTGCAGCCTGTCCACGGGAGACAGTGGGGAAGCGCGCAGAATCCTTATCCATATCCAGCGCGCAATGAGGAGTGACTGGCCACATGCGCTCCCTGCGTTTGAATAACAGCAAGCGGTGTGCTCGAGTCCAACCCTCACTGCGTCCAATAGCGATGCGCTTTCGTTTGACACTCAGTCCTGTTGGTCCGGGTTTGTAACGGGATTACTTTTTTGAGTAATGCCTGGAGTGTTTTCCAGACGACCTCGCTGTGTCCCCGCCTTTCGGCCGCATCGTTGGTTTACATGCTCCCGGGTCCCCTGTGGCCCTCGGTCTATGGTTATGAAGATTCAGCAGATTTAAGTCCAAGCCAAAGAAAAGTGACACTTTGCATAAAGCATCACAGAGCTGGAAAAAGAAAAATAAGCGTATCAACAAGCTTCCCCGTACCTACAGAAAATGTGTGTTTTGTTATCTATTTATATGAATATTTGCACAAATTAAAAGGGCAGAAAAGTTTTTCCAGTCATTCATCAAATTCATTTTTTTTAAAAATTGTGCGTCACCAAAGTCATTTTGCGTTCTTATGTTATTCTAGCTTATTGAGAATCACTTGACCATTGATGGGTTTATTAACTAACGACTAAATGTCCACTTTCAAAACCTAAATTTCTTGTAAAATTATTCTAATCAGTATTGGTATTAGCACACTTGAGACTTGCACTGTGATTGCTCACAGCATGTTGTAGGTTTTTTTTCTATGAACCATTCAATATCATATACTCAGTAATGCTTAAGTAATGCTTGACTCATGATGATGATTAATGTAAGATGTGTCATTATTTTTCTAGCCATTAACAAATGCGAGGTGCAAATTTAGATCATCCATTAAAAAAATGATAATTCACTGATACCTCATGTGGACTGACATGTGAGCAAGTTAGCACCTTCTCAGTATGTACCAGTTTATTTATTTGACTGTGTGTGTCTAGAATTTGATTAAAAACATGGCTCTTTCTATAAAAACATACACTAATGTGCCCTAAAATGAAGCTGCAGAATACAGAAGTGCCATATATTGCAATTCCCTTAATGGCCACTTGAGGCTGGCTCTAGAGCTGAATTAAACTCCGTGCATGTCCATGTTAAAACATCCAGGTTTACTGCATGTTTACAGCCGAGTACAACATGTACCATCAAAGCTTGAAGTTAAGTTTATGTTTAATTTATCAATTTGACTGGTAGGTGTGCTGACACAGGGAATCAAAGCTGATAGCGGTCTGTCTCTCAGCGTCATCTCCACTAATTAATTGCAATGATGGATATGGACTTCTCAACTATGTTTGTGCTGTAGCTTCCTTCTAGAGCATTTTTCATGGCATAGAAATGCTCTAGAAGTTATTTTGGTTTGCCAAGGTACCGCAGGTGGGCCGATGTAATGAGAGAAATTTATTTTTGAACTTTCTCAATGGTGTGTTAAGTTACATATTTATATAAATGCATTTATTTATATAAAAAAAATTAAAACTGGCAATGGGAGGTGGATAGTTTCTGATATTACTCATTACTCCGACCTAAATTAACTGCTCTTGTATTGAAGTCTGCGTCCCAGTGGTACATGTTTGACTTTACTTTTCAAGAAAGCACATGATTTTCCCTTGTATTTTGATTAGAGTGCAGAGTTAAGATTTGTTAGGACCCTGTGGGTTTTTCTGGTTTTTAAGGGGGCTGCAGCTTAATTGACTTTGGGATTTGGTTGATCTAGATTAATTTGAGGTGAACTGCATCTTCTTAGTTCAAAAAAACAACATGGAGTAACATGGCAGTGTCTCAAACCCTAACAATGATGCTTCAAAATGCAAGGAAGACAAGAAAACCAATTGGTGACATCATGGTAGCCACACTCATCCATCTTTTATATACAGTCTTTGACAAATACATAGTCTGAAATAAAAATTTTATATAACTGAAATCCAGATGCTTTTGTGTGCTTATCAACTTGTGTGTATTGATTGTAAAATAATGTCTCATAACTGATGACCGTTGAGGTGCTTAAAATTCATATACAGATATGGAGGCTTTTTTCTTTGCTAATAGTAAGCAATGGCAATCATTAACTCATACGTCAGCATGAGTCATGCATTAGTGCTACTTGGGTATATAATTTTACCCTTGTTAGAAAGTGTTACCTTCAAACCGATTGTTCTCTTTACAATTTATTTCAACACACATCTCAAATTGCAGATTATCTACTGAAAATTAGGTCTTTTGTAATTTTACCCATGCGACCAATGACTCAGTTATTAGTCTATAATTTAATTATTTGTTGTGCATGTGTATGGGGAAAAACAGGTAGTTGGAGGGGGAAAAAAGGCACAGGATAAAATTTACATGTCATTCAAATAGTGAAAATGTTCAAGGATTTTCATCAATAGCACTGCAAAGACAAGGTTCCAGCCTGTATTTATATGCCAGTGGGGGGAACAAGACTGTAGCAAGGGAAATTGCAGTGGAAAGAAGTGAAGGATAATAGATGTAATGAAGGAGTGACAAATACAGCTGAGAGTGATTCAGAAATTTGGAGCCATGGTTACTATGGTGTAGCTGTCCTGAAGGGATGGTATCAACAAAGGAAATGAACCAGAACAGGAAAGAGATTCCAAACCTCTTCACCATCCAGCCAGAGCCATGTGATAATTAAGACATGTTATATATACAGGACTGAGAAGAAATTCAAGTTTGGGATTTAATGACTTTACAAATGAGAAAAAGAACACCGAACGTTTTAACCCAGCCTGGTGATATTAAAGAGCCAACAATTGTGTCCATTTTATTGTCCTTGCAATACAGTGATAACTAATGACACCTCAGGTCTCACCCTAACTATCTTCTTTTCTGTGCATTGCAACATAATATGACACATGAAAAGTTGAAAATGTTTAAACACCACACACATCTGAAGCAGCCCCTCTCTTTATATGCACTTCCGTCATAGCATATAATTTAAACTAGTAAATCGAGAAAATGATTATGTACAACATATGGACAAAAAGTACCGGGCCACCTACACGAGATGCTCAGCCGTGGAAACACACGCCTTGAAGCTCCCTTGAAGCTCCGAGTCTTTGTGCTGACGTTAATGCAAGAGGAGGTTTGAAGTTCTGCAGTTTATGTTGATAACTATGCTCATCAGCACTCTATTACTCTCTGTACATTTATGGTAAATGGACTGAATCTTATATAGCGCTTTTCTACTCTCCCGGAGTACTCAAAGCGCTCTATACAACAACCTCATTCACCCAATGACACCCATTCATACAAGCACTTTATTCTGTACAGTTCAGCACTAACATTCATACGCACTCACACATGCATCAGAGAGCAACTTGGGGTTAGTATCTTGCCCAAGGATATTTGGCCTGCTGACTAGTGGAGCCAGGGATCGAACCACTAACCTTCCAATCAGTAGCTGACCTGCTCTACCAACTGAGCCCTTTATGCGATCTGCCACTTCATCACTGAGTTGCTGTGGTTCGTAAAGCTTCTGCTTTGCAATTAAACTGCTTAGAGCTGAATCTTTATATTTATTGGCCTAATATTTTGGCCTATATCGTGTATAATAAAGTATCTTCATTCATTTAAGCTGATATATATACGTAAATGGATGTAAACATTAAAAAAAAATGCAAAAAGGATACTTGACTGAAAGCTACTGACGAATTCTGTAGACCTTAATATATAAACAGGTCATCACTTGTGTTCATGTGTTTTAGGAATTTAAACTAATTCAGTTTTATTTAATTTGACTCTTGATACCTCCGGCAAAACAGCTGCTAATTCATTAGCATTATGCACTCACCACTTTGTTAGGTACTCTTTGCTAGTGCCAGGTTGGACCTCCTGCTTACAAATATCTGGTACAAAAGAAAAGTTATATTACCACCTCAATTTGCATGCAATGTGAATCAAAAGACAGTATGGGTTGCAAAGCAGCTTGCAGGTGCTTCTGTATATGTTGGCAGGCTTAAGCCACTGAAATTGAAAGACGTAGTTTCCATTTGCCAGATGGAAACGTAAACTGATCGAAGCTTTAAGATCTTCATGAACTAATGATAATTGTTTTTCTTTTAACACTATTTAATGGTCTTTTTGAGCACCAACATCAGATTAAATCTTCAATAAAATTCATCCATCTCTTTGGATTATCTGGACATCAGATTGCCTCTCTTCATACTGAGCCTCACAGAGCTGTTGGTGTGGCTGTTTGAGTCTCTTTTTCCCCCGTCACAGCTTGAAATACCAGATGATTTTGAGAGAGTCGTCACTCCTTTCCACTCAAGCTTGTTGCTGATTGTAGAAAAACATTCCCTGTTAAAAATGGTCTCCACTCCCCCATAAGAGAGATGTATCAGATGTTTGAGGATCGTGCCCAGAGCAGAAAGCTGTTTGGCAGACCTCTAAAACTGGGAATTAACCAACAGGAGGGCAAAATAATCAGCTGCTGCACCGAGCTGCAGTTGTCTAAGCTGATCCCATTCGCTATCATTATACTGATATAAACCGCATGTATACAGCCAGCAATTACGTAGACTTTACTGTAATCATTTCACTGGACAATGTCCCATAATAAGTGGCAAATTTTTTAAGCAATCCTTTGCCATAAGTTTTTGTGTATTCAATAAAATAGGGCCATCTATTGCCTCACTTTAGTTCCTTTTTCCAACTGCAAATCTTCTGACAACAGGGATGTAAATACCAAAGGGGCTGTCTCCCAGACAACAGCGCATACAATATCAGTAAACTGTCTGCGAGATTGTCTTTGTCTTTCAGTTTATGTCTTCTGTTTATGTCTAGTGTAGCATTGTGGAAAGAAATAATCAGTATTTGTTCTGCGGCTGAGCCTGCTGGGACACTGGCGTATAGATGGAAAATCAGCTGTGCTTTAAACGGCATTTCAAAGGCACTTGTTGGTAACTAATTGGTACACAGAAAAGAAGGGAACACTGGATGATGAAGGGTTAGTGCGTGATTATGTCAGTGCTAACTTGAAAACACAAAAGTAATCACTGTGCACATCATTTCCCCCATTGGTATTTGCATTAAGCTCCAAACACAAAGAAAGGAGCAGGAAAAAAGAGAGAAAATGCAGACTGTGCCTTTTCAAATTTTAGATATCTTATCAAGGCTGATTTACTTTATAATTACATCTGCACTTGATTCTGTCAAAACAAATTTGTCTACAACAAATAGGAGTTGTAAGAATGAATGTTGTGACTTTATTGCTATTTTACAACTTAAGAGCAACTTAAGAGCAAGAAAACCTCATAATGCCATAATAGGCTGTTAATGAGGGACTGCACCGCATTTTTATGCCCTTAGTGCTGTGTATTCAGACAATGTCCCTCATTTCGATTGGCTCTCGTGTACAAAAGTCGACATGGTAAATGGACTGGTACTTACACAGTGCTTTGTCCTTCAAATGAGGCCCCAAAGCACTTTTTAATACAAGCTTCATTCACACAGTTTGTTCTATGCCTTTCAGCAATTTGCAGCTTACTAAAACACACACAAGAAAATGACTGCTGGACAAAATAGAAAAGTAAAGGAACATTTAATACGACTGCATATATAAAAAAAAATATTTCTTTTATTGTGTATATGAATTTAAGAGGATTTTGGAGCGGACAAAGAAGGGCAAATCCTTCCCTAACATTTGGTATGCGTCAATTTTTCTCAACCCCTGAAAGGAGCACAGGGCTTGCTTAGAAAACAAAATGCTTTAACAGTACTTAGGAGCATCAGGGTTTTTTAGAAACAAAATATTAATTATCAGTGAATACATGACCTCTCTGGCAGAGGCATTTCCAAGAATTGTTAAGTGGGTTGGTACAGTGAAAAATGAGACACAGGGGCCTGCAGGAAACCACAATATTTAAAGTTTATTACTATAGGAGTAAAAGTTTCCATGTAATTTTTAATTTTTTAATTTTATTTATTTATTACTTCACATAGTGCAATATTAAATGTAAAATTTTAAGGAGTCTGATCAAATGAAATGGTCACATGCAGAGATGGGAAGTAACACATTACTGTAATCCGATTACATCTTTCAAGTAATAAGTAAAGTAAGGGATTACATTGCAAAAAAGCAATTAGATTACTCTTACTTTCCCATAACCACGATGCGTTACTATGTGACTAAACCATGATTTTGTTCGTGAGAGGGTCTCATGACAATGACGTATGAGCGTGCGTAGATCAGACGTGTGTAGATCAATAATGTATAATATGGAGTGTGGGAGAGAGTACGACCATGCAGCGTTTAAAGCTTGAAAGTACTGACATTACTTTGAGTTTGAGTCCGTAAAAAGTGACAAAAACATTAGCATCAGCTGTACACTCTGCATGGGAAGAAAACATCTTTCTCTAGCAAAAAATTAAAATTAAAATCTGAGCAAGCACTGAGCATGCTGCCATGGGAATGTGAAATTCACAGAGAAACCCCTGGATCCCCCCACTGACATGACCACTGTGGCACTGGGCAATGCTCCGACAGCCCCACTCCTGTAAAACAGGTGAAAATAGACTATTTTCAAGTAACTTGACCAACACTGGTCACATGCAGAGGTTTTGGGTGCTGTAAGATTAACGGTTCAATGGCGTTAGCAACTAATCTAATATCTATCTATTCATCTCATCCCAGCAGGTGGTCTATCCTTCAATCTCAGGTCCTCTACCAGAGGCCTGGGAGCTTGAGAGTCAGCGCAGTATCTTAGCTGTTCTTAGGACTGCACTCTTCTGGACAGCAATCTCGGATGTTGTTCCTGGGATCTGCTGGAGACACTCGCCTAGTTTGGGGTCACTGGACCTAGTGCTTCGATTACCACTAGGACCACTGTTACCATCACCTTCCACATCTTCTTGAGCTCTTCTTTCAGCCCTTGGTACTTTTCCAGCTTCATGTGTTCCTTCTTCCTGATGTTGCTGTCATTCATGATTGGTTATAGCATTTGGTTATGACGTTCCATGTATGGACCTTTGCTGCCACATCCTGTACAGTGGTTCTGACACTAATTGGTCGTCAGCCTCCTTCATTTCACCTAGTGTACAGTCTCTGGGTGCTGGATTTGGGGTGAAACCCTCCATGCATATCTTGCTTGATGTCAGTGGCTTCTATATCCTCCTTTAGGCAGCTTCATATCCCAGTGGAGTACCTGATCATCAGCAGGGCGTAGGTGTTGATTGCACAATATATATCTATATATTTTTTTCCTGATATTAGCATATGTATGTATGCTAATGTCAGAAAAATGCACAAAAAGTAAAATTACAATATTACATGAAAGTTGTGAATTTGAAATAGCTTCTTTGTATTATGTTGAAATTTATTTAGGAGATAATTCTGTTCTTATCCTATACTGAATTTTTATTCTTTATGTATTTGAAGAAAAGTTTACCTGATGTTGAACTGAAATAGGTGTAAAAAGTTATCAAAATGCAGAAAATGAAATGTGTATAAAACCATTTCCTGGAAGAGGAACCCCAGACCATCTATGCCCTCCAATATTCTGATAAAATATACACCCATGCAAAACCTGGAAAAACACAATGAAAATGGAATGCATTTATGCTATTTGTTTCTTCTTAGCAAGGGAGTTAGCAATTTGTTTATATGTTTTGTCTGCATGATTAGTGTCTAATTTGCATAGTTTGTGTTTATTTTTATTCGATATACTGACTTTTCATGCTTCCTCTTGGCTCTTTCCCACAGTGTCCCACAAAAACATATTGTTTCCAACACATTAACTTTGTTGTGATCTGGTCACATAATAACAAGTCAAATTATGCAATTGTTAAACAAAAAAACATTAATTGTGATATTTTCTGATCTGCAAGTACACAAAATCCTTTAACTCTCGAGAAAGATGTCTGACTCACGTTATAAGGCAATGAACTGTGGTCTCCAGCAGTAGAGTAACACGCTTGATTGGTGTGTGACTCATTAGACTCATGCACAGTTTTCTTTTTTTATAACAAATGTATTACTGAAAGCTGTGTTTTACACCAGACCAATATTCTTTGCTGTGTGATTTTTATTACACAGATACATTCAGAAACACACCTTATTAATTTGTCCACTGTCTTTAATCAGCAGCTTTCAGCTAATAGCTGCACTCATAAATAAAAGCACAGCTTGGTGGCACAAGAAAACGAAAAAACATACTAGTTAAATGTCCAGCAAAATCATTTGTTTCTATTTAAGAGACAAAGACTGCTGATCAGTACAGGTGTCAAGAAAAGGATGAAGGCTTTTTAGATTATAAAAGAGTTACACACTGTCAGTGTTGGCTTCTTTAGATGGTGGCAATAATTTTAATCTAGGAGTAGAATAATATCTGAAGGGAACACTTATACTTCATAAAATTAATCATAGTCAACGCATTGCTAGAGTTAGTTTTTTCTCTCAGAAAGTTGCGGCCCAATGGATATTCACACTGAACATTCTCTGTAAACCAGAGATGAAAACCATCTGTAAACCAATGTAGCTTGCCATCACCAGTGTGTGAATGTGTGTGTGAATGGGTGAATGACTGAATGTAAGCGCTTTGGGGTCCTTAGGGACTAAGAAAAGCGCTATACAAATGCAGGCCATTTACCATTTACCATGAAGGTAGATTTTCTCAGTCCACCTGGCACCAACAACCATGCCATATTCAAAGTCACTTCAATCACCCAAACAATTTGCCTAACCAGTCTACATGTGTTTTGTGGACTTGGAGAAGGCATTCGACCATGTGGTGATGGCCTCTGCCAGGGCTGCCCTTTGTCACCAATTCTGTTCATAATTTTTATGGACAGAATTTCTAGGCAAAGCCAGGTGGCTTTTCGTGGATGATGTGGTTCTGTTGGCTTCATCAGGTGATGGCCTCCAGCTCACTTTGGAATGGTTCACAGCGAGTGTGAAGCGGTGGGAATGAGAATCAGCGCCTCCAAATCCGAGGCCATGGTCCTCAGCCGGAAAATGGTGGAGAGCCACTCCAGGTCAGGAATGAGTTCTTGCCCTAAGTGGAGGAGTTTAAGTATCTCTGGGTCTTGTTCACAAGTGACAGGAGAAGGGAGCGGGAGATGTCTACAGTGATGCGAACGTTGCATCGGTCTGTTGTGGTGAAGAGAGAGCTGAGTGTAAAAGCGAAGCTCTCAATTTGTCGGTCGATCTACATCCCTACCCTCACCTATGGTCACAAGTTGTGGGTAGTGACCGAAAGAACGAGATCGCAGATACAAGCGGTGAAATTGGGCTTCCTCCGAAGGGTGGCTGGACTCTCCCTTAGAGATAGGGTGAGAAGTTTGGCCATTTGGGAGGGGCTCAGAGTAGAGCCGCTACTCCTTCATATCAAAAGGAGCCAGTTGAGGTGGTTCCGGCATCTGATAAGGATGCCTCCTCAAGCCTCCTGGTGAGGTGTTCCGAGCATGTCCCACCAGGAGGAGGCTCCAGGGCAGACCCAGGACACACTGGAGAGATTATATCTCTTGGCTGTCCTGGGAACACCTTGGCGTTCCCCCGGACAAGCTGGAGGAGGTGGTTGGGGAGAGGGAGGTCTGGGCTTCTTTGCTAGGGCTGCTTCGCTGCTAGGACTGCTGCCCCTGCGACCCAGCCCCGGATAAGCGGAAGAGGAAGATGGATGGATGTACTTCAATCAACTTTCTTCCTCATTCTTTTTCTCAGGTTATAACTTCAGCAGGTCATCTTGACCATGCCTATATGGCTGCATGTGCTGAGTTCTTCCCAGTTGACTGGCTAATTAGTTATTAGCTTTAAAGCTGTTAAACAGGTAGACCTAATAAAGTGACAGGAGATGTGTATTTTATTTTATAAACCCAAAGGAGCTTGTTTCTGTGTCCAACAGTAACCAGACTCCAGCCATTGCTCTGTCAGAGCAGATACTTTTGTTTTACACAGATGACTTTTAGCAGTTCTCTAAGGTGCTGACAAGTGATGGCATCCTGCCAGTGGCATCGGATCAGAAAACACTTACGTCTCTGCAGGGCAATTGTAAATGACATATTTTGTCATTTGATCTCGAGTACATGTTGGTTTTTCACAAGATGGGAGCACCACCTGAGACCACCATCTTTTTGTAGCTGTAAAACATGACACTAAAGGGCTTTTGCTACCGAGAGGTCTATTTTCAAACAATCAGTGCTGTTGTTCTCTCATGGATAATTTCTCTGGAAATTGTCATTATGCTTTTGCAGCAGTGAAAAGGTTTTATGAGTGTGCCTTCTTTGAGTGTGTGATAGCTTCTGGAGGCATTTTTGAAATAACATTAGAATTTCTTTTATGCAACGGCATAAAATTCTTCGTGTCTTAAGGATTTATTATTTCCCTAAATACTTTGTTGTCTGTATTGAAAGCTTTGAAGGCTTCATCTTTCTGTTGATAGATGACAGATTAGATTAAAGTACTTGTGCATTTTCTAACCCCTATGAGAGTAGATTATCTTGCAAAGATGTTTCCAGACGTATTAGCCCTCTCTGTGCCACATGTACTTTCAACAATGAACTTTAAATCTTCAGCAATAATATTTTAGATTTGTTAAAGTAAGAATTACAAAAGCTATAGTTATACAAGCTATACAGCTATATTCACGTTTCCTCACTTGTAAGAGTTGATAGCTATCAGCAAATAACAAGTTGAAAAATGAGATTTGGAAACAAGGGCAATCCAGTCAGCAATAGGAAACATGAATTAGCATGTAATGTCACATTGTTAGGAACAGTGTTTTCATTGTGGCTAAGCTCTTAAATATACTCCAAGGGTAAACAGGGCACACACAAAAAACCACTGATCAAATCTTTAACCATTTTTGACACACTGTGGTTTCCAGCATGGAAAATGTGTGTTTTGTGACTGTTATGGTAATTTCTAATCTTTGGTTGTTACATTGTGTTGAATTGTAAGGCGACACAGTCTGAGAATGTCAAATGTCATGGTAAATGTCAGCAAAGTGGCCACCAACACAGCAGTGTGAGAGTGTCCTTATCCCTGACATAGGGTACAAAATGTTCCACTTCTCTAGCCTACAAACAAGCTTGGAGTACAGCGGAGTCTCTCCATGTTTTGTTTCAAGTTTTGCAAGATAAGAAACCGGACTTTTAGCACTAACAAACAAACTTACATCGAATGAAAGGGAAAGCGGTTCACCGTCTCTAGCTTTGGAGGCAGAGGAGTCTTGTGGCGACAGACAAGCTTTTAGAACATGGTCTGTTACATTGGCTGACATTAAGAGAGTCTGCAAGTGAGAAATGATTTAATCATTAACATTCATGAGTAGGGACATGGGTGGCTTCCAGCATGCTGCGCTGAGGCCTAAAACAAAACATAGACAGCACAACACAGAAATTACAGCCCAAATTGATTATTTTGGAGACAGTGAGACCATCATTAGAAATCCAAATGCGTAAGCACAGAATAAGGATGAGAGAGAGTCCTCTGTGAATGTTAAGCGCTCTGATTGTGGGAAAGACAATAATCAAAAACACTTGCAAAGTATTTATGTCTCAAGAGCTGTGTAGCTCTCTGTTTTGTTTTTGTTTGGTTTTTTTTTTAAGTTGTGTTGATGGAGCCTGATGATGCTCCTGCTTGCAGGGGCTTTTAATTTTTTCCTGACTGATCTCACGGCTGCAGTCATGAGAGTGCGATCAGTGAGGCCGGATCAATTTGTTACCGAACAGTTTAATGACACCCTGGCCGCCCCTGCAGCACGCTCGTAAAAAGCTTGTTTTGTGTTAATTATTCTCACAACACTTGAAGCCACTGAAGCTGGGAATTCTTGCCTGTGAGTGCCATTTGGCAGATTTAAAGTCCCAGCAACATGACAGAGATTATTTTCTTATGTTTACACACCCTTGAGAGCGGCACCTCCATGCTCAATATATTTCTGAAATGAGAAGACACTGAGCTGTTTAAATACGAATGCACACAGGGAGCAAAGTGCTGAAGTCTCAAGAGTTTTCTGCCACAACAGTAGACGACTAAAAGGGAAAATGAAGAGTTTTAACTCCTTGCTAATTTGAAATACTGCACGTTGTGATGCTGTGGACTTTGCACACACTCTTACTGCCATTAGCTTTCATGAAAACTATGGCTGTGTCTCAATATGTGTACTTGTGTGTACTTGCATTCTCGCAGACTTGTTATACGTCATCAGTGGGAGACAAGTACTGTCCCAATTCAAAGTACGCATCAAGCCGAGAACGCGAAAAGTTCCCGGATGTGTTCTCGCTCCGCCCGTTTTATCGAGCATGCGTCGGTGGTGACTTGGTGGCGCCAAATAACCCATCATGCATTTTGCGAGACCAGCCCAGTCATGTTCACATGACCTGTGACATCATCGAGTACACTGGCATTCCAAATGCACAAATCCTGAAATTTCCTGAAATTGTGTCTTGTTACCTACACATTTCCACCTTCCTGATTGCTGTCATGTCCTCATATAGTCTTGTTCTTCCCCATAGTCTTGTCGCCTTTTCTTTTTTGGATGTTTTATGAAAAAGTTTTGATTTGCAGTTCGCAGCTGTTTTTTTTGTCTTATCCCAACTCAAAGAAATGCTTGTTTTCACTTTACTTAGCATCCCGCATGGGTTTGTTTTCCACCAAACACGACACTCAGAGGCTCAACAAGTTGTAAATGCTTGCAAAATGTGGCAGCTAGAGTGCCAGTCACAATGAATTGCTGCAACTGTTGTTTCTGAGCTTGCCGTGTTGGATGTAACACTTCTGACAAAGTAAATGGGGTACACGGTGTACTACAAATAAGTGCAATAACAAAGATAAAGTATATTTGCCTTGAACATATAAAAAAGCCATGGAACACACAAACCACAGTGAGAGGATGATTTTTTATCCATTAATAATTATTTAACTTAATTAAAAGGAGCACTAAATCTAAGATCCTTCACTCATATCCCTTCCTTGTCTCCTCCGCTCACATCTCTAGACATCAAGTCATTCCTTGTTAGCCTTAATTGGCCAAAATTAGACTTTAATCTGTTGCACATTTTCAAACAATGTTTTGGTGAGGTGACAGCTTTATGAGACTAAAACATGCTCCAACTCTTACAGTAAATGTCTGTGTGAGCCAAGTAGATCACAGGTATATGGGTGATCTTTGGACCTTTCATTCAAGCAGCTTTCATGATCGTTTTTTTAAGGCACCAAAGAAAGCAAAATCCCTCCTACCAATTCCACTTCCCTCAAAACAACCACTGCCTTGTGGAATGACTGCTACAAATTGAAAAATCACTCACAGACAGCAGGCACTGTTGGTCGAGCATGACACTATCAGGGTCATGAGTTTGAGTCTAACATATGACACGGCATCATCTAAGTGATGGCTCTAAAGCGAGTAAAGTAGATCACTTTGCTGCCATAATTTAAAGGAAAAAACTTCCATCAGCTTAATTCTTTCAGCCTTCTGAATTGCCCACAGGTTATTATTTTTTATGACTGAAAGGACACCATAAACAGCATCAGTAGCCATTAAAGCAATTCAGAGAAAATTACAACAGCAATGATGGACACTACCCCGGAACAAACAGCCTCGCAGTATCACACATTAGTGTCATAAAATAACAAATGACTAACCATACAAATAAACAGCAACTGCACAAAAGCTTTTGATCTTGTACATGTAGTGTGTTTAACCTAAAAACAAAAACAAGATAATTACACTTCAACTGCTTGTTAATATAAATATCTAATCAGCTATTCACATGCAGGAACTCAGTGCATTTAGGCAGCCTGCTAATTTTCAAACAGAGCATCAGAATGTGGAAGAAAGGCAATTTAAGTGTGGGGTGGTTGTTGGTGCCACATGGGCTGGTGTGTTTCAGAAACTGTTGATCTACTGGGATTTTCCCCAACAACCATATGGTTAGAAAAAGAGAAAACTTGCAGAGAGCGGTGGTCCAACCATTGTCCTGTGCCAGAGGTCAGGGGACAATGGTTAGACTGCTTTGTGGGGAAACAGTCCTAAGAAGGCAGTAGTTGCCCAAATAAGCCCTCATTAAAATCAAGGTATGCAGAAGAGCATCTCTGACTGCACAACACATCCATCCTTGAAGCAGTCTATCAGCCAAGAACAGGAAACTGAGGCTACAATTCCCACAGGCTTAAACAAAACTGGACAATCAAAGACTTAAAAAACGTTATTCGGTCTGATGACTGTCCATTTCTGCAGTGACTTTCAAATGGTAGGGTCAGAATTTGCTCTAAACAATCTGAAAACACAGGTCCATCATGCCCTGTAGCAGTAGTTCAGGCTGTTGATGGTGTTTTTTTTAGTGTACGGGATATTTTGCGGGCACACTTTGTGGCCCTTACTACCAATGGAGCATTGTTTGAACATTGTTGTTCACCATGCCCGTGCTTTTATGACCAGAGTGTGCCCATCTTCTGATGACTGATCGCCAAGTACTGAGGTGTAGCTACTAAATAAAGTAATTGTCTCTGTTGTCTGTATTGTATACACTGCTTAAAACCTAATAGTCAAACTTTGACCTTTCATTGCAACACACTGCACTGCTCCAGATTCTGGCATAGTGGTTAAGTAAACAGAAATGAATTTTTAAAAATCAATAGCTGCCTGCTGGAGAAATTTGAAGCACTGTGGCCTGTTTTTACTAACCATACATTTATGTGACAGGAATTGTCATTTTGTGGTTTCAGTCGATTAAATTCAGGTTCTGTAAATAAATCAACAGAAATTCATCAACTGTATTGCAAAACTAGAAGAAAATCAATGTAAAAGCCATGTGTTTAAAGAAGGGAAAAAAAGAGGGTCGATTTGCAGATAAACTGGTAAAAAGACATCTGTCGTTCCACTCATGGAGCTGGTCTGATTTAATCACAGATTTCTAAATGGCTCTGTGGTTTAATTAGGCCATTTAAAGGTTAACTGCCAGGTCTGCGCCCACATCCACAACGGTCAGGCATCTTTCACCATCCGACTCTCTCTGCAGCTCCACCTTCATATGTGAAGAAAGAAAATAAGACAGATATGGTTCCTGTTTTGGTTCCTGTTTTGCCCGTAAATCGTTTTGTAAATAATGAACATTACCCAGCAGCAGTCATTCCATATAGCCCTGCACATAAATGCACAGAATCGTTTGTCACCACAGGTCTCTGTAGAGAGGAGAGTTTCTTCTCCCACAAATGATTCAAAGGTAGACGATAAATCTGTGGAGTCGAGCCTCTTTTTCTTGTTTACATGCTCATTCACTGACGACAGCTCATCTTACTGGCAGTGGAGCCGTCTGTGACTCAGGAGAACAAAAGTGGTTACATTACTGTATGTTGTGTATTTTTCAAACACCTCCGAGATGTTTATTTATCTCTTTTGTTGGTGATCTATATAATTTGCGCATGTGTGTATATATTTATATAATGTGTATTAACCAGTGGGCTTACATAACAGCACAATAGCTGATAGCTATTATTTAGCTCAGTGCATTACAGAGGCATGGCTTTATTTCCTCCACAGCGATCTAAATATGAACTAATATGCTTGAACTCGCTACAGTGTAACTGACAAGTGCATGAGTACCCAGATAGTGTATTCAAATTTTTCAAAAAGTGTACTTTTGTGCTGAATGTTTTGAAAACTGCAGCTTCCTGCTGTAACACATCAAAGCTGTCACATTAGCTTATTGGCTCATGTCTACTCTTAGACAGATACCTGGCTCTCCTCAGTAAACTATAGGCAGCTGTGGCTACAATGTAGCATGCCATCACCAGTGTGTGAATGTGTGTGTGAATGGGTGAATGACTGAATGTAGTGTGAAGCGCTTTGGGGTCCTTACCGGCTAAGAAAGCGCTATACAAATGCAGGCCATTTACCATTTACCATTTATAACCACACCAAGGTAGCTGTCCAGGTGGACAATTTATTTTCATGCTTGTGTTTTGGTCTTTATAGTCTTTATATATGTTTGATTTTCACCTTCAGTCTAGTAGACTTTTGTTACAATGTTACAATCACAGTGTAAAGTTGGGGTAAGTGCACACATCCTGTGTTTGATTCGAGACACTACTCTGTCAGAATTCACACACTACACAAGTTAATACAGTCCTGTGGAAAAGTCTTAAACCGCTTCTTCGTGTCTCCAAAGAATCCGCAGCCTTCTTTCTGTTTACACTCTCTAAAGAAAGATAGACTTGTTTCAGTTGCCTTAAAAACGTTTCTGCCCGAGTTTAAATGTGAGTAAGATTGCTGCACCGCTCTCGTTATGGACAAGCTGTAGAAGGAGCAAAACGTAAAAATAAAGAAAAGAACAAACTTTTTTAAAAATGTAAGCATCTTGACGCAACTGTCGTTGTGATTTGGCGCTATATAAATAAAACAGAATTGAACAACAAGCGATAGATACCTGCTTTGATCCCAGGAGGAGACACAAATCCCTTTGGGGTTTGTATCCTCCATCAAAACTCGTCAAAAATCAAACATGTAGAGATTCATGCTCTGGCAGCCACTTTTGAATGAGGAAGCAGCTGAAAGCATTTCCTCTGCTGCATAGTTATCTTTCTTAGTAGACTAAGTGAAGTACTCCAGTTGAGATACTGTGTGTCTTTCTTGTTAGCCTTCCATTAATGGCTTCAAATGAAAATTGCAGTGGTGCAAGCGCAGCAATGGTGTCTTTTATGTGCTTCTGTGCTCCTTCTTACTGCATATTTTCAGCAGGTTTTTAATGCTGTAAAAATTATTGTCTGTTTTCTGGGAGATGGGAATGTGTTTGTTTAAATGTGCTAAATGGGGCGCATTTACAGTTTTATAGTCGATCCATTTAATAAAGAGAGAGATGGAAATTCCCACATGGTTCAATCTTTACCTGAGCAGCAATCTGACCTAAACATTATAGCATCTATAGCATCATGACCAACCAGAGCAATAAGGAGTCAGTCTCCCTGTATCTTCACCTATGTGCACCACCCGGTAAGCGGTGACTGATCACGCTGAGAGCGCCTCACTGGGATGTTCGGAACAATTACCTCTGCCTCGCTGCCACTCAGGACCCCTCAGGTGAAGTCATTATCTTAACCAGAGGCTGCTCACTACAGTCACAATTAATTCACATTAGCAGTGATGCTTGGGCCACCAGGGCCATTTGGATGCATGGTTCCAATTATACTCATTACTGGACAAGGCAAGCTTATCGAAATTAGGACTTTTCATTCCTCTTGCACAACCGCTACAAAGCAGAAGGGCACTTTTGGGGGAGGGTGCCATACAAAAGAAGTGTAATGGTTGGTAAAGATTTAATGCTAGGTGTTCAGCTTGAAGTTAGAAGGGTTATCTTTGGATTGAAAGGAGTAATTTGCTGCATTTGGCACTTCAAAAGCTCTTGCAGAAAAGGAGAATATATATATTTTGTAATATAAATGAGTTTCCACTCCATCAGGCCTGTAAATCAGACTTCATGATGAGTAGCTTTGAGATGATTGTTTTCCCTCGTAAAAGAGCACATATCTCACATCCTGATGTTTTTGGTCCAAATCAGTAACTTTATTTCGCAGTGTGGTCGTTAAAGAGCTGCACAGAAGATTTGACACTGATGAGCTTTATTCATTGTAGCACTCCTTTTCTGTATTGACAAATAGTCCAATTTTTTAAAGTTAAAAGTACAATTTCTTGGTCTGGTTTCACATCAAACCAGACAGAAAGCTTCTTATAATTGTCTGTGTTCAGCTTTTTATATGGAGTTTTGGAGTTATGGGAAGATATTCGCTGCAAGGGCAGCTCTCAGAAGGCAGAAACTAGGAAGACATACATAGGAGATAATGTCTTCGCAATGCTGTGGAACGATTACAAACCTGTGGCACTGACTTCCCGCATCATGAAGACCCTAGAATGACTCATCCTTGACCAGCTCTGACCTATAGTCAGACCACATAAGGATCCCCTTCATTTTGCTTACCAGCCCCGCCTGGGAGCTGAGGATGCCATCATATACCTGGTCAATCCACAACACTGGGACACAACACTGGACCATCCTCTCCCCTTTTGTTTTCACCCTCTATACCACAGACTTCAGGCCATGCACCAATCTCATCTTCAGAAGTTTTCTGATGACTCTGTGGTGGTTGGATGCATCAGTGAGGGTGAGGAAGGGAGTACTGGGCTGTGGTTGAATCCTTTGCCAGGCACCTTTGTGAGCAGAATCATCTGTAGCTCATGGTGAGAAAGACCAAAGAATAAACTGTGGACTTGAGGTGTATCAGGAAAACCGTGTCTCCTGTTTAAGTCCAGGGGGTTGATGTGGACATTGTGGAGGACTATAAATACCTCAGAGTACACATAGATAATAAACTGGACTGGGTTAAAAACACCACTGCTCTCTACATGAAGGGTAAAAGACTGTATATGTGTATATATAATAGCTATTTCTTATATTTCATAACTTAGTAATATAATATATTATTAAGTTTAGTTCAGTCTGTTACTGTTATTTAAGTGGTCTTTAAGTGGTCTTCAGGAATAGTTTTCCCGGTTTCCAGCAGGACATTCAGAGCTCTTCTTTGGATGTTGGCTGTCTTTTGTTCTCACACTGCTTCAATAATGTTGAGATTTGGGCTCTGGGGAGCCACTGCACACCACGCTGAGATTTTCAGCTAATAGTTCTTTGGGAATCACCTTGCTGGTGGAAAAATATAATAAATACTTAACTATTTTTCATAAATAGGGAAAACAGCTTAAGTTAAGGATAATATTTCGAGGAAGAAAAGCAATGGCATGAATTGTTTCACCAAGTTCAAGTTTTGTTTATTTGTCATAGGCAAGTTAGCACATTACAATGAAATGTGTTTGACAAGCAAAAAACAGTCACTCAGCAAGATAATATACTAAAAGAATAGTAAGAGCAAAATGTTAATAATTAAAAAAAATCAATAAAATACAATAACGAAAGAGATTTTCAAGGTGTGTGTGTTTAAATATATGTACAACATTGTCATCAATGTCTTTGTCATCATTGCGCATCCTGTGGAGTGCGCGTGTGTGTTAATGTGTTATGTGCTATGGTTGAGGTGTCGTATGGCCTGATGGTAGAAACAGTTTTTAAGTCTTGTAGTCCGAGCAGGCAGACTCCTGCAACGTCTGCCAGTCGGTAACAAGGAGAAAAACGTATGTGCTGGGTGACTATAGTCCGTGATGATGCTGTGTGCTTTGCGGAGGCATTATTGTAGATAAATGTCCCGGATGGCAGGAAGCCTAGAGCCAGTTACGCGCTCTGCTGCCTTCACCACTCTCTGTAGTGATTTGCGGCTGTTAGCAGAGCAGCTTCCATACCAAACTGTAATGCAGCTCGTCAGCAAGCTCTCAATTGCACACCTGTAGAAGTTTGAGGTGATGTTAGCGTTCATGCCAAACTTCCTCAACCTCCTCAGGAAGTAGAGTCACTGACAAGCTTTCCTGATGGCAGTGTTTATGTGAAGGGTCCAGAAGAAGTCCTCAGTGATCTTGACGCCAAGGAATTTGTAGCTGCTGACCCTTTCGACCTTGACACTGTTTATGTAGATCGGCTGGTGTTCCTTGGCTGGTCGTTTCCCGGTAGTCCACTATCATTTCTCTAGTTTTGCTGATGTTGAGAGACAGGTTGTTCTACAGACACCACCCGTACAGTGCCGTAACCTCCTCTCTATAGGCCGTCTCATCGTTATCTGAGATGAGGCCTATGATGGTTGTGTCATCCGCGAACTTGACAATGATGTTGGACTCGTGTTTGGCAACGCAGTCGTGTGTGAACAGGGAATACAGGAGGGGGCTAAGCACACAACCGTGAGGCGCTCCTGCATTTAGGATGAGTGATGAGGAAATATGTCCACCAACTCTCACCACCTGTGGCCTGTTTGTAAGGAAATTTAGGATCCATCTGCAGTTTGGTGTTTCAAGTCCAAGGTCGACGAGCTTCGTGGCAAAGGGCAACAAAATGATCTACGCTTGTGTTTAAGTGTTCAACTCATCTTTAGCTGCAATAGCCGCACAAGGTCCATTTGTGTGCTCATTTAATGTTGTCATTCTGTCTTTTTAACATAAATTATGATATTTGCCAACCTCAGCAGTGCTGATGTCATACTATAACAACAGCATTGAGCTTCATTTATGGCTAAATAAAACTAAATAAACAAAAACAGCCACAACCATTAGCAAATGCTAGCATTGTCAAATCAATTGAATAGTGATGAAATTCTACTTGTCTGTTGACAGGTTAAGGTACGTGTTTTTTTTTGTTTTTTTTAATGTACCTTTTTTGGGATGAATTTCAGACATTCGGTTTATTTATTTCTTTTATTATACTTATAGTAAGGTCATCCTCTCATCAACTCGAGTACCAAGTGAACTTTGTTTGATGTTTCTGTCTTCTCTGGTCTTTGTGTCTGCATCACTATAAAACAGTAGAAGAGAGGACTCGCATACAAACACATACATGGTGAAACAGAAAGGATCTGCAAAGCTGCAGCAGACATTCTCACAATCTGAAATGAGTGGATGTCATTCAATAAATAACATTTGGTTTATGGGGGCTGAACAACAGAAGTCTCTGCGCTGCACTGCAGGAGGTCACTCTTGTGGGGAGGGCCAGCAGTTTCAAAGGGAGATACTCACATGTGCTAACATGCATGCACAACTAAACCACAGAGTGGAGGCGCTTCGAAAACAACACTCAGGGAGTGTGAGTTAATTCACTACAAAGGACACTATTACTTATTTATGTACTTGCTTGTCAATATTTTTAGGTACACCTGTTCAGCTGCTCATAAAAAATGCAAATATCTAATCAGCCAATGACATGTAAATCAAGCTGATAGGAATGTAACAGTTACTCAAATAAACACTTGCAGAAGAGCATCGCTGAATCCATAACACGTTGAACCATGAAGCAGATGGGCTACAGCAGCAGAAGACCACACTATGTGCCACACCTGTCAGCTGAGAACAGGAAACTCAGGCTACAATTTATAAATTAAAGTAGTTCTGCAGGTTAAATGTGTCCAACCCAAAACAAGAATGACATAAAACCTTATAAAGTGTATGATGAGTACATAGTTGCACAGCAAATAGTTGTTACTGCTAAGCTAGTTGTTCAATTCTCCTTACCTAATCTAGCAGTCTTTTAACATCAAACAACCGTCCTATAATCATATAATAAAGTCCCAAAACATTTATCAAAAGTAATCTGTAACAGGAAATTATGTTGTCCTCCTGATACAAGTGTTTAATCAAAAATGCTTCTGTATGTCATTCAAGAGGGCATGGGCAAATTTGAAAAATAATTTTTTCATTTAATTTTACGACTTGCTGCAGTATGGTGCTGTTTAAACAACAGAGGAGAGGTAGTGTGTGTGTGTGCGTGCGTGTGTGTGTGTGTAATGAGACCAGGCAGAAATATCCCACTGACTCTTAACAGACAAATCAATTAAGGCGATGCATTCCTCTAAATTGCAAAGCGTGTAAACAAGGCTGTTCTTTGGAGATGCCAAATGAGAAAAATATGTATAGACGTGATGAGGCAGCTTCTGAACTGGGATTTTACTAACCTGCGTACTGGAGAGATCTCAGGTTTTTCATGGTTATGTGAATATAATGTGTGTATTCATAGTCAGTAAATGCTCATAGACTGCTGTATTTTTATTTTGTTATATACTTTGTGTCCCCTTTTATGGAAAAGTAGAGTTTTCTATTCCATCATCTTCCTTTATTTCCTCATATATGCGTTCAGGTCAAAAGCACTACAAGCTGATTGCATCCATAAAATATTACAGCCTTGCTGCCTTGTTTGTCTTCTTCAGTTCAGACTGATTTTCCGTTTTACTGTACATTCACCCAAGTCTGACCTCGGGACAATGCAATCACGATAATCAATGTGCCGTCTGTGGTCATATCTCTCTAATTAAAAGCACTGCAGTGGAGATGGCATTGGCAAGGGTAAGCTGAGGTTTGCAGTGGCTCTTCAAGTGTGCCTGACTACTGACACAAAGAGATCTAATTGTACTCCTACTTGTTGCATTACTACATTTATGATTTCCACTGTCAGGGTTGCAGGGGACTGGAGTGAAAGGAGAGGGTGAGAATTTCCTCTTTCTGGCCACAACCTCCAGGTGTTTTTGAAACAAAACAAGGTCTTTTGTATAAACCTCCAAACTTTCATCACCATCTCTATAAATGACCGGACCCACACAGCGTAAAATTGGCGTGGTTTAAGCTTTGTTTTAGACCACAAGGATTCTTTTTAGCGCTCTCTCTGGCTTCCTCCACTACACACTCCTCTCTTGCCAGTCTCCTAAGTCACTATAAAAGGTGAGAGAGTCATTAGTCCCATCATAATCACCTGTCCCCTCTGATATTTCAGCACTGCCCCATGAGCTCACTGCACCGGCCCTCCACTGCAGCAGGCCAGAGACTACACCCCTGCTACACAATCATATTTGGGCAGGGTAGCATGATTCCTTGTGAGGGGATACTACAGAGTGGTCCAGCCAGCTGAGAGATGTAATCTCTCTTTTCCCAGGTCCATCAGTAAAGTTCCAAATGCCAGGTTTTTACCATTCAGCCTCTTACCCTAGGCTTGGCAGCAGACTACTTCTTCAGGGGCATTTACAAAACAGCCAAGAGACATAATCACTCGGTTGTCCTGGCTCTGCCATGGTATCTACTCCTGTTAGTACATTCCCCACACATTTTACCACGGGCATTATTACATCTGCAAGTGTGCTTTGATCGAGCATAAATTTAATCATCACAGGTTAATTGTTTTGAGCAGTGTGTGCTTCCTTTAGGCTAACTTCATGCAGACTGTGAAAAAGTAAAATTGGAATTACTGTTCATCTGTGATGTTTACAGTTGTCCACATCCATGCCTGCAAACAGGTATTTATGAGAATGAGCCCAGGCACCGCTGTTTGGTCTTATTTTTTTGGTATCACCTCACATCTTGTGGTAATAATCTAAGTATGAGTGTAGAGAGCATAAAATCAAAAACTTTGCATTTTTCACCCCCAAACTGGTGTCCTGGCATATGAATAAACAGCTGTTCTCCATTACCCCATCAGTAAGTGTAGATGACCAAGGAGCTGTGAGTATCCACACTGCTACTTTCTACCTTCCACCAAGGGTCACTCCAGCCTTACTACAAAGTCAGATCAGATTTGTGCATTAACTTAGCCATCTCCTCAAGCTCTCAATCAAGGCTTTGACCGCAGCTCCACAGAGCCTCCACAGACCGAGGCTTGAGCCCACCAGTAAAGCCCCAGCCACCAAGTGTTCACCAACAAGCCTCTTGCCCAGACACCAGGTAGGGGGAAGGTAGATTATTCCATTTTTTCTTTCTCATATTAAATTAATCCAAACACTTACTTTACTTTAACAATGGAGATGCTTCTTAACGACCACTTCCAGGCTAATGACACAACACCTGCTCCTCCCTCTCACAGTGTGCTCCTTGCATCAAATGAATTCTCGTTCAGATTAACTAATCAACTTGGGAGTAGGAATACGTTCACTCGAACTAGGATATGAGAATGAATCATGCTACTGTATAATTCATTTTTTCCCAAGTGGCTTCATTTTAAATTCACCTACACTACTCTTGCTCTCTTGGCAGTCTCCAAATATTACAAGATCCTCATTTGAATGTTGTGTAACATGAATAATTAAATTAGGATGTTTATTGGGACAATAATAGCAGCAGGTGTTGCGCCTGTCTCCTGCTATTCTCGGTTTCTTCTTCGTCGAAGTGACTCATACTTGTATATTCTTTTATTTGTTGGGGGAAACCACGCACTTAATCATTTCCACCACACTGTGCAGAGATTACTTCAGTGCAGACATCCACAATACATTGGTGTTTGTATGTGATTGAGCTGTTGTCATGGCTACCTGGATGTTCAATAGATACCGGGCTGGACCGGAGAGACTCTCCCCACTTCTCACAGAGCTATAATTAAACACAATTTTGAGCAAACCGCAGTGTTGATCTCTTGTGGTGTGGCTGAGGTGCTGGTGGATAGAGCAGAATGTGCCCGCCAGCTCAACATGAGTGGTCAAGGGAACGTAGCACTGGCATGCAAACATGGCAAAAGTGACTGCAGTTTGTCCAATCCATAAATCAATGTTCAAAATTTCCAGCAACTAAATACAGATTAGAGAGAAATATTGATAATAGATTAAACCAGTGCAACAGTTGTTTGGTGTACCAATCAATAAGTCAGCGTTCCAGATATCCCCATGCCCTTTTTGATCAAAACGTCAGTTTAGACAAGCGTGCTAAAGCAATGATTCAATTCTGCTTCCATCTTAGAATATTTAAAGGATTGAGGGTGTCAAACATTCAGCTGAGGGGCCAGAATTGGCCCACTAGTGGGTTCAGCCCAGCCCATTGGGTGGCTGTACAGAGTGTAAAAATTGAAGAAAGGGGAAACATCAGCAATCGCCTTCTTTTTAATGACCTCTAGGGAGCGACTCTTCTTGTGTTATCACCTCCGTTGATCTGTGACCTCAGGAAACACCTTCCTGAAGGGTTCATGGTCTCCACCGCTAGATTCCACTCCGAGTGATCACAACATTATTATTCATATTTTACTCATTGTCATTGGGTTTTTTTTGTTTTTTTTTTTAATCAAACAAACCCAGCTTAAGACCTCACAACATTTTTTTTTGGTGTTACATTTAACATTTACTACCAGTCTGTGGCTGCAGGTTTTCGAGAATGGATCATACCACAACTGCACAAACGGGCATTATGGCCTGGCCTGGCGTGGCGAGGAGCCGTGCTGGATGAGCTTCTCCACATTGACAGTAGACTGACTGAAAATTTGTGTATTTGTCTTTGCTTTATTCCAGAAGGTAATTGTATCTCGTTACACTGAAGTATGGAGGGAAAAATTGAGGTTGTGGCGGCCCACTAGGGGGCTACACTCACACCCAGGTTGAGAGGAGGAGTTTGTGATGCTTTTGGCGCGATGTGTTCAGTTCGTGTGTGGAGACGAATAAAGGTGGAGTGAGAAATTGAAGCTCTCGTGTCGTTTGTGTATTACCTCCACAAGGTTTATTTATTTATGATAAATTTATGATGGTTTCATGCTTGTTTTGGCCCCGGTTGAGATCAGATTTAGCTGTATGTGGCTTAAGAACTAATGTGAGTTTGGTATTCATGGATTTTGACTGGGATCGGGAATCCTTTCACCTGACATTGATCCCTGATTGACTTATTGACTTACAAAATGATTTTCACACA
>VURO01049866.1:0-19612 GCA_015108175.1 Pelvicachromis taeniatus | reverse complement strand
AGAAGTTTGGCCATCCAGGAGGAGCTCAGAGTAGAGCCGCTACTCCTCCGAAAGGAGCCAGTTAAGGTGGTTCGGGCATCTGATAAGGATGCCTCCTGGACGCCTCCTGGGTGAGGTGTTCCGGGCATGTCCCACCGAGAGGAGGCCCCTTAATTTTACATTAAGCACCAAAGTATACCGTTATATATTCCACATTATCACCATATTTTCCACGGTGAAATTCTGGCAACCACAGCTGCTGGTAATTTACTGGAATATTCAAGTCTTTAATATAATACCGTATTATTTTATACGTAAGACTGTAATCAGGTTAAAAGAATGTCTGTTGTTTTCACATGAATTGCCCATAAACTATTTTACAATTTATTTTTAAATTCATAGTTATTTACTGCAAAAAATTATAATTATTTACCGTGAAATTTATGGTTACGTAAACAGTACACCGTTTTGTATTCTTTCTTTCTTTTTATATGCTTCCTTTAGCTGGTATTATTCAGTCTTTTAGTGACCGGTCTTATCATTTGCTGATGACATTCAGCTCTATAAGTCCTTTAAGCCTCATCAGCTCCTCCTGATCTATATTCTAAAATCAGTCAGGTTCTTGTCCCTTTCTGTCACTCTGCTAAGCCAAATATTCGAAACCTTGGAGTAATATTTGACTCTTCTTTGGGCCTTGACTCACACGTATAATCTCTGTCTCGTTCCTTTTTCTTTCACTTAAGGAATATTTCTAAACTGCAACATATGGTCTCTTTAGCTGAACAAGAAAATATTAAGCGAGCTCACATCACTCCTATTCTATGTTCTTTACATTGGCTCCCAATAGATTTTAGAATTCATTTAAAAATTATTGTTTTAACGTACAGAGCACTAAATGGCCAGGCCCCGGATTATTTATTCAAGCTTCTCATAAAATACACTCCTGCCCGCCGTCTCCGCTCACAGACTCAGAGTTTGTTGGTTGCTCCCCGAACACGACTGAAGACGAAAGTGGACCGAGCCTTTCAATCTGTGGCACCAAGGCTGTGGAACAGTCTTCCTCTACAACTACGTTTGGTTGACTCTGTGGAATCCTTCGAAAAACAGTTAAAAACTTTACTGTTTAAACAAGCCACTGCTTTTGATATTTTTACACTTTTAATTTATAGTTAACCTCTATATTGTGTATATTGTGAATTTTTTGCTATTTATTGTACTGTTTATTTTAATCTTTGTGTACAGTGCTTTGTGACTACCTGTCTGTGAAAAGCGCTTAATAAATTTTACTTACATACAGGTTATGCCACAAACTCACACCATCTTCTTCACCTCTGCTTATCACAAGCCAGTAACAGATTTATCCTTGCTAAAATAACAAAACTGTAATAAGGGTCACCATATAACAATCATACTAATTTACAGTTTCCCATTCAACAATTGTTTACTATGGACCAGTATCACTATGGACAGCTTCCAGATAAATTACTGTAATGGAGACCAGGGGTTCCATTACCCTTATTTGTATTTTTATGAATGTGATTGGTATTTAAATCTATATAATAAAGAAAACACACATTTTTGGCTACAGGTTCTTCATTAGGTTATTTGAGTTAATAGTTAAGTGACAGCTGGTGAAAGGTGACGAAACAGGGGGACTGGCCATCCTACCTGTGTCAGGAAAAGAACCAGCATTAGAGCTGTTCACATTTAATCATTTGTCTGTAACCTAAATTCGTTGTAATTGTAAAAGAAGTGGTAACAGTACTTACCTTTCCTGGTTGCTTCTTTTGCAGGATGTGGAGCAAAAGAGTAAAAGCAGCACAATCATCTGCTTATGAGTGCCTGGAGCAAACTAATGTTTGTTTTGCTTTAATAAAATCTTTCATTGGATGGATACATTTTATTCCAGTCCCGTGTCATTATATTGAAAGTGACCCATGACCGCCAGTCAAAACTGACAATTACACAATTACTCAACCAAATCACAACAATAGTTGCCTCAAGACGATTTATAATGTAGAGTCAAGGCCCTGCAATTACACAAAGAAAAGTGAGAAAACCCCAACAATTTTATGACCCCTTATGAACAAGCATTTTGGTGACAAAGGGAATGAAAAACGGACTGATGTAGAGTCAACAACCTATCTCTGAATGTGGACAAAACAAAAGAGATGATTCGTCTTAATGCATGCTCAATCATCCAGGTAAGTAAACCCCCAAAAGTTGATTGTGTTTGTGTGTTTTGTCATCATCCAGGTGACTTCTTCAGTCTCAGCTGACTGCAGGTTTCCAACCTTATAAACAGTACATTTGCATAATGACTGAAACTAGCACCACTGAAGGAACAATGGGCTGGGAGGTCAGTTCACTGATCATTAATATGCAAATTCTCATGACCATTGATCAATAACTCCTGATCAAAGACCACTGATCAATGGCCATGAGTACCATTCACAGAGAGTTGGGGAATGGCTGCAATCACAGCATTGTAAGATGTACCCTTATTCCCCCTCCTCCATTCAGAGATGGTCTTTCCCTTTTCACGCAAATGGCCTCCTTGACTCCTCGCTCAAACCAGCGTTCCTCCCTGTCCAGGATGTGGACATCCTCATCATTGTCAGAGTGTCCACTGGCCTGTAGGTGTAGATAGACTGCAGAGTCCTGGCCTGACCAAGTAGCTCTTCTGTGTTGTGGCGTCCTCTTAGCCAGAGGTTGTTTGGTTTCCCCGATGTATAAATCCTGGCAATCCTCCTGGCACTTAACAGCGCACACTATACTACTCTGCTTGTGTTGGGGGCCCTGATCCTTGGGGTGGACCAATTTGTGGCGCAGCGTGTTTTGGGGTTTAAAAGCCAGAGACACGGTGTTTAGAAAAAATGTGTCTCAGCAGTTCCAATACTCCTGACACAGACGGGATCACTACGGGTTTTTGCTTAGGCATCGGTTGTCCTTCTCTCCTGGATCGTCAAGTCAAGTGGCTTTCCTCCTGGAAAGCCACTTGACTTGCTTAGGGAGAGGCGGCGACTGGTTGGGGTGAGGGGAGGAAGACGGGACGAAGACATGCTCTGGAAGCCAGAAATTCTAATAATTACATGTAGAGGTCTATAAATGCCAACAGTAGTATCAAAAACAACTAGTAACCAGGTCTCATAGGGACAGGAGGCTGTTCTTCAGTCCCAACTGCTGAGTGAGGAAGGTAACATTTAGGTGGTAAAAAAGTAAAACAAATGTCTACTGTGACCATCAACAATGGCTAAGTGTGGCTTTTAAAACAAAAGGCAGCTAAGATACTTAGATTCAGTTGTTGTAATCATTTAACTTTGCACTTAAATTGCCAATCATTTCCATCTGCTCACCTGACTTGGGGTTTTGGGGGGTTATGCTAATGAAATATTTTGTACTGAACTAGTTCAGCAGTATTTCCTGCAGGAGGACCGATATTTGTGGGCAGGCTTAAATGTCAGTATTTTGTCCAAAGTTATAATTGCTAAATCAGGATCTTTCCTGATCCTCACTATAATTTTTAAATGAATCAGGTCTGTTCTTCAGCATTAAAGTAGGAGTGACACTTGTCAATCTTTCTACTGCTGCACAGCAACTGTTGATAATTTGGGAAACTTCATTCCAAACACTGTTTATGTGTGGCCAATTACATTAGCTCTTTTCCTTTGGGCTCTGCCCTCCAGTCACATGACTGATGTGAGCAGGACCCAGAGCTGCCAGTGAGAGCATCAAACTGCAGCAGTGCTTGCAGACAGCAGACATTCTCAAATTCAATGGTTTCTTTGTGTGCATCTCTGCATGCGTAGGTCGTTGAGTGCATGAGTGACACAAATAACTGGCCATCAAATTGCTTAGATCATGTTTTTCTCTCACTTTATCCTCATCGCTCTCAATTTCTTCAGCCTGAAGATGGAGCAAGAGCTCCCTCTGGTGGTACCCTGAAACACAGGAATATCAATACCTTGGACAATGAACAAAGAATAGTCTGTTATCTCTTTAAACTGCACTGATCTTCCAGTTATTACTCCCATTACATTTGAAAGAAATCTGGTTCTCTATGATGATGACATCAGGCAATACAAACCAGCAGCATATGATCACAACAAAACCACCTTTAACCACTGCAATATACAAAACCTTCCAAATTATAAAAGTGGCGCTCACTTAAAAATTATATTCTTGAACAGAGCATAAACACTGTGATAGATCCTGCATAATCAAACACACTTGAATTAAAAGCAAGAAACACAACAAGCAGCAGGTTTTTTCCAGGAAATATTTAATTAGAATTTCCAAATATTCTAAGGACAGGAACTGATAAAACCAGGCTGATGTTTCTACAGAGAAATATTATGCCAGACGCTTGCTCAGTCAAGAGTGACAGCTCCCGTCTTCTCTCCCGTTTCCCTTTTAAATATACATGAGAAGTAGTACCCCTGGGCCCTGAAGAGCAGCAGGAGCTGAGGACTGAAATACAGTGGCTGCTGTGTGCTGTGGGAATTTGGAGGGTTTAACTGTATCACTTCTGGAGAATGCAGCTCAGTGACATGTGTTACTCTGTAAGACCAAGCTTCTTCTTCAGGGACTCTGGCATCTCAGGTGGAGGGGGGCGTGGCAGGCGGAAGTACACCTTCACAGAATCATAGATGAACCACTGCAGGGCCGTCAGAGTACCAATCATGATGATACGGGCAATAAGACCCTTCCACACACCTGAAAGAGACAACAGTCAGTTACGCCTCACCTCACAAAACAGTGGTTCAGGTCACTCAAGTGCTAGTCATCCTAGCAGAAAATACAGCACATGAACCTCAGAACAGCATGGGTACACAGCTGCGTCTACAAGAGAATACTGGAAACCTTTCAAACATGAAGGAAAGCCACTTCGTATTCACGTAGATACTCAAAAGCTACTTTGCTGTCCACTGTAAACAAAAATGTGCCAGAGACGCACAAAGTCATTATTTAACCCTACTTTAATATAAACCAATAACAGGAAGTGAGCAGCATAAAAGTGAATCGTTCACAAAGTTGTACTGTACTAATCTGCACTGCTGAACTGACACCCCCCCCAGACACGGCAGAGGCCTGATTGCAGGTATGCCATCCTCACACTCAAGCTCCTCTCACAACACAGGAGATGATGTCAAGAGTGGGCCAAGTCTTAAACCTTTTTCACACTGCTGCTGGTGAAACAACTGAAATAAAGTTGATACAAACCTTTGGGTCCCAGCCTCTTGAGGACCTGCATAGCAGTGCTACCCTTCTCTTTGTTCAGTACAGACACCACCGAGTCAGCAGGGTGGGACACGATGGCACAGAACACACCAGCTGCACACAGAGCAAAGAGACATCAGAACCTCACCCTTGATTTTCTAGCCTTAAAACAGCAAAAATGGTTGGAGTTTATTTTGCATACTACAACTATATGTTGAAGAGTTTCTCAAAACACATGGCACCATTTCAACATTAGCAGTGCAAACATCCCCAAACTCACCAATGTAACCAGCCACAAAGGTCACGACCAGCTGCTCAGGTTTGCTGCACTCACTGCGGGGCTTAGGAACAACATACTTGTACAGCATCTCCACAGTACGCTCAAAGCAGGCAAACTTCATCATGGTGTAGGGGATCTGCCTCATCCACAAGGGAGCCACTCCCTTATAGAAACTGGGATTACAGGCGAAAACAAGGAATGGGCTCAGAGACACTTAGCACTAGAACTTCATATAGAGATAAATATCCCCTCATTTCAAAGTAAGTTTTAGCACAGGTACATGTATAGCTTACACATTTTGCTGGATAAATGTAAAAAAAACTGTTTTCCAGCTCTATGTCAAATGTGTCCGCCCCCCAGGCTCGCTGCACTGGGAGATCCCTGCCCAGTGACAGGGCTGCCAGTGCAGCAGGTGGGCTGGGGGACAGGTAGACTGTTCTCACACGCCAATGACTCAAGCACCTCCAACTGTACAGCCAGGAAGCTGCTGAGGAGCTCTGCCCAGAGAACAGCGCCCTCCAGAGGTGGATCTAAGGAGCGTGTTATCATTACAAACTTGTTCTCGGTTCAATTATTCACTCCAATGCCACCACACGTTATGGAATTGTCATTTGAGACAAACTTACGCCCAGAGGCCCTCCTCTGCATACATCTTGGGGGCACACTCTCTGAGGGTGTTAGCATAGCCTGGTTGTGTCTGGATACGGACTTTAGCAGCCTCCATTGGAGCCAGAGCGATGTCAGCGAAGAACTCCGCACTAGCTGAGGCAGCCAGGTACAGGGAGGTTCTCCACAGGTACGTATTCTCCTATTGGTCACACACATACAGTCGGAGAAAATAAAAGCAGGCCCAAGACACGACACACACAGCCTACACTGTATCTAAACACATGAAAAAGGCAGCTCAGACTTCTCCAAAATAAGACCTATTGCTCCATCCAAGCAGAACCAAGTGCTGCAGCTGGGTTCCACTTACCTCTCCTAGCAGGTCACTGTAGAGGATCTTGAACACTTCATAGAAACCAAACTTGCAGAGTCCCTGCATGGAGTAGCCAATGAAGGTAGGAGCCCAGCCCTTTGCCAGACCTCTGACACCATCTTCCCTCACCGTTATTGCAAATCCATTGCCGATGCTCTTGTATTTATCAGGATTCACCTGAGGACCAGAAACACTGCCGTGATCACCAGATCAGCTCTGAGCACAGGGATTTTAGGTGAAGTGTTGTCTGCGGTTAACCAGCACCAAAGGGCCAACACTAAGAACATACTTTGACTGGAGGCACCTCTAATTAATCTTTCCAACAAGACATGTTGGAAATGTCAGGTTACTGACAGCATAATTAAGTTTAATAAAAACTTCCTTATGCTGTGTGAGGGTAAATAATTGTGCTCCAAGACTCATTTACTGTTAATTAAACTTTTCTGCTGTGCTTGGTTTAACAAAGTCTTGTACACTCAGGCTCCAGACTCTCAAGAAGCAAACTGTTGTCTTTGTTCAAGTCACTTAAAATCAATGATTGATTTGATTTTTATTTATTTAAAAATATAAAATAATTTGTAGGCTCTTTGCTAACGTAGTCATTAGTTGAATGTTTGAGAGGCTGAAGGAGATGCTGGCTACTGGGAGGTTCAGCTTCCATACAAACCTGCAGACGGCACTTGACAAGGTCGAGGGGCACCACTGCTGTGTGTGTTAGGCCGCAACTCAGGATACCCCCAAAGCCACACAGAGCATAGTACTTTGAGGAGCCAAACTTGCAGCTGACTTCCTCTGTGGTAGAAGGGAGGGGACAAAGACATGCAGCATGCAAGGTCACATGCAACAGGACAAAAATCAACACACACAGAGGCAAGTAATGGAAGGAGTTACCACTGAAGCACCAAATAAGTTTGTTTTGCTCCAGGTCACATCTGGCAACCGTTTCAATTCAGTGCCAGCACCCTTCCATTATGAATGCCTCTGTCACCAACATGCCACCAATCATTAGGACAGAATAATCAAATTCCTGTACAAATTCAGAATGAGCGTTCAGGGACCACAGTAATGTTTTGCAGTTACGCAGTTCTCTCTCGCACTCCTTATTTTCCAGCTCCTGCTTTTCTTAACACGCTTCAAACTTCCAACAGATCGTCAATATGTCAGCAAGTCTAAACCAAATGCAAAACATTAGCAGGATCCCCAACGATTAAAAACATGGTCTGATTAAAATGACAAAACAATATTCATTTCATTGGAATGATTACACACAGCATAGAAACCGTCATATCAAATGTACGGTTGTCTTTGCAGTCCTGTTAATGAACAATCAGTCTGTTGCCCAAGCCAGATTCAACTGTGTGTAATAAAATTGTCAAGAGAAAATATGTTCTCCCTCAGGTCGGCCCTGCTGACCTTCAGACATTGGTCCTCTTCTGTGAGTGGCATTCATTTAACAATACCGCGAAAAATCATGCAGGCATGTTATGATCACTCCAACATGTTAGAATTATGGGAGCTAATGGCAAAAAAAGATTCACTACAACTATGCTGGTGACATTTCTCCCATGGAAAGGTGAATAAAAAACAAAAAAAACAAACAGAATTATGGGTAAGTGGGCCAAAGACAATGGCAGCAAGCCACAGCGACAGACCTGCATTCGGCATTTGACCAGATCGAGGGGAACGACAGCTGTGTGTGTGGTGCCACAGCTCAGAATCCCACCAAAGCCACACAGGATGAAATACTTCTGTGAGCCGAACTCACAACTGTCTCCCTCTGAAGAAACACAGGACAGACTTTAAGAACAGGACAATATGATCTCAGCATGGCTGAGTCTGGAGCAGTGAGCTTATGGAAAATCTAGATTTAATAAAGCTTGAGCAGGAAAAGTCCCATTCTTGTGCGGAGACTGGGTTCTCTGAAAACCTGTTTGCAGACTGCAAGGCCCCAGATAAGAACCTTGCTGTACTGTGTACCACAGCCATTGTGCCATCTGCTTTTAAAGGTGACCCCTAAGCAGCTCAGAGTGAGGGGCCACATTCATTTTTGTTATAATTAGCGTTCAGCACATCCTGAAAGTGTGTCAAACAGTGCACTGCTATGCAAAGGCTGAGTGCTGCTGTGTCCTTCCATGTCCTCCACGGGCGGCCTGCACACAGGGCAGGCCTGACTGCTCCAACATCATCATCCAACAGCGCTCAGGACCACCTAACCCCTACATAAGACAAATCGAGTACACGGCCTGTTCACATAACAAGTCCGGCTACAAATCATTTGCGAAAATAGTTAACCACAACCGGGTACATCTGCAAGCTAAGCTAACGTTAGCCTTGCGGCGACCTTTCGGACTCTCGGCCGGATTTACCGTCTACGGTGGCAGCTGCTGCCAATCTTCGGCTCCTTTGGCCCTTGTGGCTCTGGAGGGGTTCTTCCACTTTCTGCAGAGTGAAGAGGGGTGCGCTGAACGGGTTAGCCCGGGCGAGCTGCGTCAGTGTAGTGGGATACATGGTGGCGTCCTGCCGGCGGAGCTGCAGTGCAATGAAAAGCAAGGTTAGCGTGAGCTGAGCTAACTGCTAACACAACCAACCCACTCACGAGCGCGGGTCACGTGCTGCTCAGCTTAGTTTGACCGTCAGCAGGAAAGTCTCGATTTAATGACCCCAACACAAATAGTTAAACTACAACAGTTACCTAACGCTGATACAAGTACCAGCTGTACATAAGCTCTACATGTCCGACGGCTAGCATTCCACTCGATTTAACGACACTCTAAAATGCTATGCTACATCAAGCTAACACGACCTAAGGTGGAGTGTCTGCGCTTCACAGACAGATAGAATAAACTAGGCTTTCAACATGACTCGCGGTTTAACACCTACACGTCCATAACAAACTAATCACCATTAATTCTTTCCTTTGTGCGCTATGAAAAAGAAAAACACGACTCACTGTCAGTGTCCTAAAATGGCGCCTCCGCTTCGCTGTAACCGGCTGCTCGAAGAGGCCGAATGACCTCGCGCTAAAATGATTTGTCCTTTCGTGACGTCACCAAGAGTGAAAGGTGGGGCACAAGGCTTCAGTCATCAAGGTGGATAGTTGGAACACATTGGACTGTTTGTCATATTATATCCAACATTCGTGTGTCTGTGTCCGACTGAGTGACTTCTAATTAGAACTATGAGATGAACACCTCTCATTTAATAAGTTCTCAAAGCTCCGGCTAGGTGATGCTTAGCTCTAGTGATGGTGTGATGATACTGAGTGTATATGTATGTATATATATATATATATGTATGTATGTGTGTGTGTGTGTGTGTGTGTACACACACACATACATATATAAACACACATATATATTTTTTATATATATGTGTGTATATGTATGTGTGTTTATATATTTATATATATACACACACACACACCCTAACTACCCATTGAAATTCATTTAAGACTTATGTTGTTATTGGCATGTCAAAAGCATTTCAAAAGCTTCCTAGCTGCTGATATTTTTTGCCTTTTGGTGGCTCCATAACTTGCTTACAATCTCTGTGTAAGCTGATGATAATCCTTAGAATGACCTCAGATCCAGTTCACGCAAAAATCTGCTTCTCACATCTTTTCAACAACGTGAATCACATAACAAAGCAGAGGTGTCATTTCAGAGAAGCGGGGCATCGATGACCTAGTCATGTGATATTCTGAAGCAGATACTGGCCTTGACACGGGCTTCATTTGGACACGCCCTCTTTACTCGACACAGGCCTCAGGTCTTCGACGTCAAGACGTAACATCACTAAAGCATTGCAAATGTCTCTGTGTAGGTTCTCAGTCCTCTCAGCCTAAGGAGTTTGGAAAGAAAGCAACTCAACTTCTTTAAGAAATTGTAAATGTCATTGTGGCAGAGGTGTGGTCTCAGGCCGGCTGCAGAGGAGGGGGACGCAGTGAGCTCACCGGGCAGTATGAAGGTGTGTGACGAGCAGGTTTGCCAGATCAGCTGAGTGACAAACTGTGTGTCTGCTCTTTTAAAAATAGTGATGGCCAGGCGGCGGGAGACGTGTGCGTGGCAGCGGGGCAGGAATGTCTGTGTCCTGGGCAAGAAACAAAGCCAAAAACCGCAGTAAAACTGTTGCCACTCAATAAAGCGAGAAACTGTACAGTCTGACGCTGGTGTGCGAGTGTGTCTCTGCTGTGGTCCTTCAGTCATGTTTAAACTCAAAATATGATTTGATAAAAATAAATTATACTTAGATGAAGCCAGAGTGATGCTGTTTGACCAGTGACCTTGTCTTTGTTATTAGTACAAACAGATGTGCAGTTCACAGTTTCAGCTGTTAAAATGTGCACATGGACAGATTTCCATGAATGACCAAAGACAGTTGTCATTCAAACTGTACCCTACAGAGCTAAAATGATTCGTTTAAAAATATAAAAAATGAGCTGAACAGTTTCTTCAACAGGTTTCATTCACAGCCCATGCCACATGGGTACTGGTAAGACTGGTCTTGGCCCACCTGAGACAGGTAAAAACACCCCTCGACATTCTGCAGTTCACAGATCTACCAAATCTGGAAGTGGATGATACATTCATCTACGTGCTCCAGAGAGCTTACTCTCTTACTAATGACAGCACAGCCAGGACCACTCGCGCATTTCATAGCAACGGTTGCCTCAAAGGAGTTTATATTATTGGGGGGCATCAAGTTGTTTCCAAGCCAGCCGAAAGTTATCGCTAGCGTGTCCTGGGTCTGCCACTGAGCCTCCCCCTGGTATGACATGACTGGAAAACCTCTCCGAGGTGGTGTATTACAGGATGCCTGGTCAGATGCTCAAACCACCTCAGCGGCTCTACCACAAATCTCTCTAGAATAACCAAGTTTAACCAATTTCCACTTCTTTACTCTTTCAGCCACTATCCAGAGTTTTTTTTTGTTTGTTTTTTTGTAACTACAGGTGAGGGTAGGAATGAATGTAGATTGACCAGTAAATCAACAGCTTTGCTTTTATGCTCAGCTCTCTCTTCATCACAACAGAATCGTTTAGAGCAAGGGTCTCAAACTCACGGCCTGGGGGCCACTCGTGGCCCACGTCACCAATACTTGCCTACATTGACATGAAGAAATATAATGCAATTTGGGCCTTGAAGTGACTTTTTTTGTTGGTGAGGATTTGTTTGTTGTTGAGTGCAATGTTAAAATGAGTTCTTTAAAAAACAAAAATTGATTTCATTTGAATGCAGTATGAGCAGAGTGTTACAGCCCTTTAAGAATGTAGCCTCATGGGTAGTGTAGTCCGTGCTGCAGAGAGCAGCCTTCAACTCCTGTCTGTCTCATGCTAGCAACGTTGACCCAGACAGTAAAGCTAGTTGTAAAGCAATAGTAGAAATTAAAAAAACAAAACACTACACTTTAGGAAATATTTGTGGGTGTTTTCTTGTTTGTTTTCTTGTACTACGTGAACACTAAAAGTGGCCCACAGCTCATGTAAGTTTGAGAGCCCTGGTCTAGAGGACGCTGCAGTGATCAGTTTGTCAGTCTCCCGTTTCACTCTTCACTCAATCATAAACAAGACCCAAAGATCTTTGAATGCCTCATCACTGACCTGGAGCAGGCTCTACACCCTTTCCTGACTCATAACCATGAATCTTATTTAACATCATATTTCCTTCCCTTTGAGGGACTGAGTTTGGAATAGTTGCTTTTTGGTTGCAGTAGCAGCACGGTGGTTAGCACTGTTGCCTCACAGCAAGAAGGTCCTGAGTTCAATTCCACCATCAGGCTTCTTTCTGTGTGGAGTTTGCATGTTCTCCCCGGGTACTCCGGCTTCCTCCCACAGTCCAAAGACATGCAGTTTGTGGGGATAGGTTAATTGGAAACTCTAAATTGCCCATAGGTGTGAATGTGGGAGTGAATGGTTGTCTGTCTATGTGTCTATGTGTGTGTTAGCCCTGCGACAGACTGGCGACCCGTCCAGGGTGTACCCCGCCTCTCGCCCTAAGACAGCTGGGATAGGCTCCAGTGCCCCCCGCCACCCTGAAAAGGATAAGCGGCTGCGAATGGATGGTTGCAGTCTTTGTTTTGCTGAGTGTTTCCTCAGTGTTTTCCACTGAAACATAATTCAGCCCTTAGACCAGATACTTATAATGGAAGGTGCTGTAAGTGTTACTGGTTTTCTCCAGGCCTTTCAGTAATTACCGACAGTGCAAAAACTGTTGCTTCATCTGAGAAGCTGTTGGATGCAGCTGTAGTCTGGCTTTGCTGCACTTCAGCCTTTGCTTGGATTTGGTTTTTTATTTTTTGAGAATGATGTTTGGGTTTTATTCAAGTGCCAACAACTTTTGTATTAGCCTGCTTCTAACTAATCTTCTGTGCACCCTGCATGAATTAATACCTTAGCCCACTTGGCTGATGGTGAAAAATGGAACATGCCAACTTGTCTTGTAATATCTTTGTTCAGTTTAACAGAATCACTACTTCTTCTACAGCAGGGCTCTCAAACTTAAATGAGCCCAAGAAAACACTGACAAATATTTACTGAAATGTAGTGTTATGTTAAAATTTGTTTTAAATTTCAAATATTGTATAACATGACAAAACTGCAAATGAGAACACAAATGTTTTCCTCCCTCTTAACTAACTGAAGCCTTTCATTGAACAACCAGATAAACACATCGGCCCTCTCTTTCTGTGCAGACACTTGGCAGCACTTCTGCTATCATTTGTTCGTATTTAACAAAATCAAAATGCAGACGTAAGTGTCACATTAGTTTTTGTCTCTCTCACTGAACTAACACATGCTGAGGGATTCCTCAGCATGTTTGTACCCTTTGCTCATATTGCCTTCATATAAAATAATTTTAACTTTGCACTCAACAACAAACAAATCCTCACTAACAAAAAAAGTAACTTCAGTCGCATTATATTTCTTCACATCAATATACGAGCCGCAAGTAGGAGTGATGTGGGCCGCAAGTGGCCCCCGGGCCGCGAGTTCGATACCCCTGTTCTACAGTATTGATCAGAATTTCACTAAACTTACAAGAAAACTTAATACATTGTTTGATAAAATGTATTTGGGGTATTAACCCTTTCATACATGAATTATGACAACCTCAATCAGGATTTTTAAGTTTGCCTAAAGATGACCTTCATCTTTTCAGATAAATAAAAGTACTTGAAAAAAATCCTGATTGAGGCTGTCATAATTAATTCATGACAGGGTTAAATAACAATAATGACAATGAAACACGTCACACATCTATAGTAACACTAAATGACCAGTGGGTGGCAGGCTATGGAGTGACACGTCAGTGTCCAGTGTGGTGGTTTATGTGCAAGTATACCATCGACACTGACACAAATACAAGAAAACAGCCTTTGAATAGCTGTCCACTGTAGTGACCACTGTGCGTGAAAGGCTCACATTTTATTACAAGAGAAGATTTGGAAAATAGTGGGGCAGGTTTTAAAAAGCATCTGAACTATAACAAGAAGCCCCCCTGTCTCAATAACAAAGATGGTCCAAGCTAGAAACCAAAAGAGCAGCTTCAGCTTCCTAAAGCCTGTTAACAACAGAGATACTAAGGCATATTGTGAAAAGTTACAATCACACACATTCAGTACAAACACATTCAGACCATGCAAGTATGACTAAATCCAAAACGATGAGACAATAAAAAGTGTCTTCTCGATTCTTTGAAAGCTCCTGTGTGTTGATTAGTGGCTGGCTGCATCATCACCTAAGCTTAAGGATGAACAGCAGAAAGGGCTGCTGGGTGCTTTCACAACGAGTGTCAGTGAAATCTCATTCTCTCCTTCTCTTCTGTTCTCCATAAAAGCTTATTCAGAAATGAGGGCAAAAAAGTACAAAAGTACTAAATCTGTGATCACAGGAAGTGTGAAGAACACTTGACACACTTAAAAACGAATGAATACAAGCAGACTTGGTCTTCTTCACCTCTCAGTCTCCAGCTGTGCGCTCTATGCTGTGCTACCAGCAGCCACCTCCATGTCTGAGGTTTGAAATGGGCTTATGGTCTCTATGGCCTGGTAAACGAGGAAGAGGAAAGTGGCCACGACGGCCAGCAGGAAGAGCTTTATCCACAGAGACATGCTGTGGTGTGCTGCTTGGATCTGACCTGCAGGGAAAACTGCAGGTAGGATGCTGGAGGAGGTGGTGTTGGGGGGCAGGCTGGATACTCTGTTTACTGAGTAGCTCTGAGTGTAGGAAGAGATGCTGGTCTTGGTGGCTTTTGGAGAGAACAGCCTCTCATCGCTCCACAGGTTACTGGATGTCACAGGGCGCCCTGCTGCTCCTCGTATGGGTCGGCGACAGGTGGCACTACAAGAGAAACATTTAAGGTTTAATATTCACCGAGACCTCAGCTCGTCATGTCATGCAGATAATGTACTGGACTTTCCACTGTTCTCAGCCTTGGTCAATCCAGTGACTGTTGTCGTAAAAATCCTTGTTAAGACAGCACGTGCTGTCCTGGCCAAACCAAGTTGAAAGACATTGTAGAGACTTCAGCTCCACTTACAATGCCATGGAAAAGTATTTGGCCCCTTCCTGATTTCTTAATGTTTTGCATATCTGAAGGCTTGAATCACATTCTGATTTATTTTTATGCTTCATATAAATACAGCACTGGATAAAATGTTGTAAATAGAATTCAACTCTATAATCATTGCACATGTCATGTCATGTCATGTCATCAAAATGTGCTCTCTGCATTTAACCCATTCACTCAGTGAAGCAGTGGGCAGCTAACAATCCAGCCCCCGAGGAGCAGTGTGTAGGGACGGCACTGTGCTCAAGGGTACCTCAGGGTAGCCGTTGGGTGGATTCGAACCGTTGACCTTCCGATCAAAGGGCGACCACGCTACCTACTGAGCCACCCCACCATCAACCTAAGAGCATTCCATAAAAAGAACATCATACTAACAGTCAGACATAATGGTGGTAGTGTGATGGTCTGGGGCTGCTTTGGATGATTTGCTATAGAATCGAATAGAATTCAACTTTATTGTCATTGCACATGTCACGAGTACAAGGCAATGAAATGCAGTTTGCATCCATCCAGAAAGTGCTTTAGTAATAATGTATATACATTACAATATACACGGTATGAAGGTATATTATTAATATGCTATAACTATAAGTATGTACAGGCTGTAGTGGGTGTACAAGCTATGTACAGGTTAAGAGGCCATGTGATGGGTGTCTGGGGTCTTTGATGATTTTCCCAGCCCTTTTCAGACCGCTTCCTGTAGATGTCATTTATGGCAGGAAGTGGCGCTCCGACGATGCACTGGGCGTTTTTTCACAACCCTCTGCAATGCCTTCCGGTCCGAGGCGGAGCAGTTCCCATACCAGACTGTTATACAGTTGGTCAGGATGCTCTCGATGGTGCAGCGGCAGAAGTTCACCAGAATGTCTGAGGACAGGTGGTTCATCCTCAGAGTCCTCAGGAAAAAGAGGCGCTGGTGAGCCTCCTTGACCAGCTTGGAGCAGTTGGTCGTCCAGATGAGATCCTCGGAGACATGGACACCCAGGAACTTAAAGCTGGTCACACGATCCACCTCCTCCCTTTAGGCGACCTCATTGTTATCATTTATGAGGCCAACCACCGTGGTGTCATCTGCAAACTTGATGATGGTGTTGAAACCAGCGGCAGGTGGTATAATTGACAGGACCACGATTACTGCCGTGTTCCAGAACATCAGCCATCAGTTTCTGCCCTGAAGCTCAGGAGGTTACGCAGCAGCACAATGATCCAAAAGTCACCAGTAAGTCCACCTCTAAATGCTCTTAAAGAGAAAATGAAGGTTTTGAAGTGGCCTACGTCAGAACTCTTCAAACTATTTTGTAAAGCAGAAAGGGCCAAAATTCCTCCACATTGAAGTGAAACTCATTGCCAGTTATTGCAGTCGTTGCTGCTAAGGGTGGCACAACCAGTTATTAGGTTTAGGGCAACTACTTTTTCCACAGGGTCAGACAGGTTTGGATAACTTTGTTCCCTTAATAAATGACATGATCATTAATGAACTGCATTTTGTATCTGGGTTATCTTTGTCTATTAAAAAAAAAATAGAAAAAAGCTCAAAATGACCATTCATGTCCATGATTAATGTCTGTAAACGTCTAAACATGTCTGAAGTTTTACAGGTAAAACCTTAAACTCAAAGAGGGTGCACTTCCTTTTTACACGACTGGATTGTTTCCTTTACCCACTCACTCCCAGCATTATACATTAGTTAAAGTAGTCATATTAATATCTTTTACATTAGCTCTGGGGTTCATGTTTAGGTCCCAAGTTTAGAAGATCTCTGAATATTTATTTTACTGCTGCCTAAAAACATCAAACTTCATTTCCAGTAAGAAAAGAACAGCTGACTGCACTTACGTGATTCCTGTTGGACTGCTCATGTCATTATGAAAGAGCCGATTCAGAACATCTTTCTCATCTACTTTTAGGGTTTGATCTCTGGCTGTGATTTTCTCCACCTACACAGACGAGACAAATCAAGGTTAAGGTGGGAAATGAACACACTGTTGGACATTGTAGATGCACAGCCCAGCATCTTCACAGGACTGTATGTGAACAAGGAGCGTGCTCACAAACTGCATGTCACTCTTATCAGAGAAGCAGTTGAGCCGTCACCCAGCTTTTACCATAAAGTCCATAACAGCTGAACTTCAGATTCTCTGGCAGAGGCAGAAACCAAATTGACCTGAAATTTTGTCTTGAATTTTTTGAATGAAGAAAAGGAGATGGTGGTTTTATTACGTCAGCACGAGTGAGTAAATGAAGACCACACTATATTCATTAACCTCACTTAATCTGATTATAGAGCAATGAGAGAACTTGCACAATATTCACAACCGTACTTACTGAAGTAGAAATGGAAAAACACCTCATCGGGTGCATGTGCAGTGCCTGAGCAGCAGGGGGTTCTGTGGCCACAACCAGCAGCACAGTGTCAGATCACAGCACTCACATGAGAGGACTTCACACTGCTGCCATTTCTTCAAATGAGTCTAGCCACGTTGCTCGTTAAAGCAGCTTCTACTGTACAGACAGTGTGGGGAGTGTCAGAGGGCTAAAAGTCGAGTGCTTCAGGTGGCTTCAGTAAACAAGAACACATCGATAATAATGAGACAAAAGCCAAACTGACAGACATCAGAGGCACTGTGGAGAAAAGCAGGTGCTTTTAATCCACATCATGTGGTTTGAGTGTGACTAGAAGCAGGCTGATCCACTGAAGCAGTCTCACACTGAGCGTGTGTGAGTGCACTTGAGCTGGTTGAAGAAAATACCATGCCGTGTCAGAGGAATCTGTGGTTAAAGCCAGCTGCAGGGGTCCCACTATATTACACTCACTACATCTGCTTCTTGGTTCCACATTCAGCTTTGTCACAAAATCTAAAAAGTCCGGACCGGACTTTGTCAAACAGATGAAATGTTTCAGAAATAGACCACAAAAATCGAACATCATCTCTCTGACCTGCTGATAATCAGCTGCTAATGTTCATCACACGGTCTCGTTGTTTCTTTCTGAGCGATGGGAGGTGCTTCCTTAAGTATCTCTGTGCTGGAGCCATTGCACTTTTACTGAGAGAGGAGCAAGGATCTCATTTGCTCCATGAGTCCTGTTCCTGAAGGAAAGACTCGCGGGTCACTTCCACACTTGTACTTTAGTTTCTCTGGCGCAGTATAAAGTTCATTTCATATTCACTTAAGTCACTTCAAACATGAATAAGAGCTCTGTGACAATTTAGCAGGTAAATGTTAAGCAGCTGTGCTGAATGTAGCACAGAGCAAGAGATCCAGAGCCCTTACGGGCCTTTTAAAGACAGGAGGAGGCAGGACGCATGATGTGGTCCCTGCAAACTCAACACACAATACTGGTGCCTTGCTCTCACCTGGATGTGCAACAGTCAAGAACAGCAGACCCATTAAAAACCTGTGTTGAAAGCATACAAAGTAAACATGGCTAAGAGCAGATTACCTTTGAATGTTATTAAGTAACGGACAGCCGCCTCTTTGGGACCCCCCTCAGCCCGTTTCCAGGCGTGACACAAACATAGTTACAGCTTTAAAGAGTGACCAGCAGTGGAATTCTGAACGGGCAGTGCCAAGCTGCTGCCGTCACAGACGAGTGAAAGCTATCACAGGGGCTCCTGGTGAGTAAGCGACACACAGCTCTACTAACACAGCAGGAGGGCACTGACACCAGGTAGCAGCCATCCATTTATTCTGCTGCTAGTGACGGACACAGAGTGGAAAGGCGTCAGGTCTGTTCTCTGTAAGTTAGTGCAGTGTGTTTGCTGTACACCCATCGTACCGCAGTGTGCTGGCTGCTGTGGCTGCGAGTGGAGATGGCAGTCTTCTCTCTGCTCCTCACTGTTCTTTCAACCATAGGAGCTGGTTGTGCTTCCTCCACAGGCTCTTGACCTCCAGCTGCAATCACCTCTGGCAAAATGGACAGTCACACATCACACTCAGTCCCCATGGAGGGCCAGGAGTGACAAAATTAATTAATAAAATGCCATTAAACAATTAGTTTGATGGGTGAGGCTGACAGATAAAGTAATTCATGAACACAGAGTCAGAAGTGCCAAAAAGAATGAAATAAATACATCATTAAATAATTAATTAAATGTGTCAATAATTAATTAAAATTGGAAATAAATAATTTATCTGAAATTTTAGTGAAATGAATGGGCATTTAATTATGATATACACACACACACACATTCAATTAATTAATCGCAATTTTAATGAATTAATTAAATATTTAATTATCCATTGGCAGCCGCTTATCCTTTTCAGGGTGGCGGGGGGCGCTGGAGCCTGGCGAGAGGCAGGGTACACCCTGGACAGGTTGCCAGTCTGTCGCAGGGCTAACACACATAGACAGACAACCAGTCACTCCCACATTCACACCTATGGACAATTTAGAGTTTTCAAATAACCTATCACCACAAACTGCATGTCTTTGGACTGTGGGAGGAAGCCGGAGTACCCGGGGAGAACCCGCGCAAACACGGGGAGAACATGCTCCACACAGAAAGACCCCGGCCTGATGGTGGGATTGAACTCAGGACCTTCTTGCTGTGAGGCAACAGTGCTAACCCAGTGCCGTGACGATTT
>VURO01049865.1:31735-44098 GCA_015108175.1 Pelvicachromis taeniatus | reverse complement strand
AAAATCCAGAAAAAAAAAACAAAAAAAAAAAAAAAAAGTTAAAAAAAAAAACACAGTAAATAAAAAAAAAAAAAAAAAGTGAGTGAGTGAAGAAGAAACATTTACTGCATCGTAGGAAGCCCCCAGCAGCTTATGCCTATAACAGCGTAACTATGGGAGGATTCAGGCTCAACCTGATTTAGCCCTAACTTTATGCTTTATCAAAAAAGAAAGTTTTTCCCTCCCAAATCCAAGGTGGGAGCTGGTTCCAGAGAAGAAGGGCCTGGAAGGCTCTGCCTCCCATTCTAGCTTTAAATACTCTAGGAACCAAGTGACCAGCAGTCTGAGAGGCAAGCACTCTAAAGGAGTGATATGGTACTACAAGAGCTTTAATATAAGTTGGGGCCTGATTATTCAAGACCTTTTATGTGGGAAGAAGGATTTTAAACCTGATTCTGGATTTAACCTGGAGCCAATGAAAAGACACCGATGTAGGAGAAATATGCTCTCTCTTTCTAGTCCTGCCAGTCCTCTCACTGCAGTATTTTGGATCAAATGAAGGCTTTTCAGGGAGTTTTTAGAGCATGCTGATAATAATGAATCACAATAGATAGATAGGCAGATCTTTATTAATCCCTCGGGTACGTTCCTCTGGGAAATTCAGTTATATAATATATGCATGAACTAATTTTTGAGGCATCACTCTGAGACAAGATGTTTCTAATTTTAGAGGTGTTGCAAAAATGAAAGAAAGCAGTTGTATATATTTGTTTTATATGCAAATATCCTGATCAAAAATAACTCCAGAGTTCCTCACGGTGTTAAAATAAAATGAAGGTTGGTGATTGGCCTATAATTAGCAAAGACCGCAGGGTCAAGTGACGCCTTTTTAAGCGATGGTTTAATTAGCTTTAATTAATGGTGGGATTTCTTTGGGTAGTATTGTAGGAAAGGGGTCTAATAGACACGCTGATGTTTTGGAGAAAGTGATTACTGAAGTTGGTCTGTGTAGGTTCTCAGTCACCCAGCTCCTGATAGTCTATGGAACGACAGGACTTCAGGTTTTCTTCTGTCATCCGAGAGATTGCTTCAGTCCTAAAACACCTCAGAGTTCTGACTCTTCATAAACCTAGCTACAGTGCTTGAAAGAAACCTAAGATTGCTCTTCTTTTCTTCATTGAGTGATGAATAGTAAGATTTACTCACTTTAAGGCAGGCTTTTTATAGCACAACAAACTCTTAAACAAATTCCAATGACATTATCAAAAAGGTATTTTGCGAGTTGACAAGGCAGCCTAGGGGTTAAGATGCCATATCTGTGCCTTCCTCAGCTTGTCAAAGAGAAAAACACGTTTTCTTTAGTTATTCAGCAACTGAAGAATGAAAATATTTTATGAATTTGTAAGTTATTGGGATTTTACTTGTCGTGACTGTTTCTGCAACTGACAACTGAAGAACAGAAGCGACACGAAAACATCCAGGGGCGCTTTATTGAAGACATTTGGAATTTCATTGTTCGCATGCTCCTAGTTTATAAAACAAAATCAGGATGCTAAAACGTAATAAGGTATGGATGAGTACATCAGAACTTTTGTGACCAAAAATAAATAATAAATAACGAGGTTTGCTTCAAATAGAAATATAAATCGCATGAATGCCTAAAAAAAAAAAAATTCCCCATTTTTCCAAGCACACCTTTGATAACTTTCCTTGATGTAATGATGCAGTTGTGTTCAAAATAATAGCAGCCCTACGTGACGAAAAATATCAGTGTTTTTGGTATAAATCATATTTTTACATGGCAAATAATTTACCAGTAGGTGTAGTAGAGTCAGAGAAACCAACAAACCCAACATTCATGATATGAACGTACCTGAGTCTGTGTAATTGAATAATTACAGTTACAAGGACATATTCAAACTAATAGCAGTGTGGAGTTCAATCATTATGTGAGGTCATTCATTATGTGAAGAAACAGGTGTCATTCATGTGGCCCTTATTTAAGGATGAAGCCAGCACATGTTGTACAGGCAATTCTCTCTGAAAACCTGAGGCAGATGGGTCGTGCCACACGTTATTCAGAAGAACAGCGTGCTTTAATCAAAAGGTTGGTTGGTGAGGGGAAAACATATAAAGAAGTGCAGAAAATGATAGGCTGCTCAGTTAAAATGATCTCCAATGCTTTAAAATGAGACGTGGAAGAAACCGGAAGACTATCATTCGAATGGATCGAACAATAGCCAGAATGGCAAAGACTCAGCCAATGATCAGCTCCAGGGAGATCAGCGAAGGTCTGAAGTTACCTGTGGGTACTGTGACAATTACAAGACGCTTGTGTGAGGCTAATCGTTCTGCAACAAGCCCGCGCAAAGTCCCACTGTTAAAAAAAAAGACGTGCTGAAGACGATACAATTTGCCAAAGAACATATCGACTGGCCTAAAGAGAACTGGAGAAACATTTTGTCGACTGATAAAAATAAGATTGTTCTTTTTGGGTCCAAGGGCCGCAGGCAGTTTGTCAGACGATCCCCAAACACTGAATTCAAGCCACAGTACACTCTGAAGACTGTGAAGCGTGGTGATATGGGGCTGTTTCTGTTACTAAGGTGTCGGGCCTATTTATAGCATACCAGGGATCATGGATCAATTTGCTTATATCAAAATACTAGAAGAGGTCATGTTGCCTTATGCTGAAGAGGAAATGCCCTTCAAATGGGTGCTTCAACAAGACAACGACCCCAAACACACCAGTAAGCGTGCAGCATCTTGGTTACAGACCAACATAATTAAGGTTATCGAGTGGCCAGACCAATCCCCGGACCTTAATCCAATAGAAAACTTGTGGGGTGACATCAAAAATGCTGTTTCTGAGGCAAAACCAAGAAATGCAGAGGAACAGTGCAGCTCAGATATGAAGCAGTTCTCAAAAACAGTGGTTATACAACTATATATTAGTTTAATGATTCACAGTTTTTTTCAGTTCATTGAGTAAATATTTGAGTTTGTAATGAAAGATGCAGACACTGCTATTTTTACGAACAGCCCAATATCATGTTTTCCTTCATTTTCTGGAAAGTAATTGAAATATTGATACCTTTTTCTTCATGTTTTGATGTAAAATATAATGTGCAGTCTTCCCAATGAATGGAAATAAAAAAATATTATACGGATTTTGAGCTTTACTCACGTTTTAAGAAACACTGCTATTATTTTGAACACAGCTGTACATAACACGGAGCTGTCACTTTATAAATAAAACCACTCCAGCAAAGGTAGGCCTTTTGTCCGCCTTCACGGCAGCCAAATGATTAGAAACACACAGAAGACACCCCAAAAAAAGCTGGTAACAAGTATTGGTTTGATTTGGTGAAGGTTGGAGAAAGGATCCTAGAGGGCAACCATCAAAGATGTTCCTTCAGACAACTCTTGGCCGCCATCCACTGTTTCTCTCTGTATTTCATGCCAGAATCTCAAGAGATTTAGTGGCTATACTTTGAATTTGAATTCACAAATGGAGTCGGAAGGGAGATGTGGACAAGTAGCTGGGTCTTATCTAAAAACCAGTCTTAAGAAGCACTGCATGACAGAGCAGTACTTAACATTTTCTCTATTTTTCCCCTTTAAAATCCTTGTAACTGGAAAGCAGATTTATACAGACATAAACACAGACGACTACACAACTCAAGTGTCTGGATATCTTCTTAAGCAAACTTGTTTTTGTCCTGTAATTCCTTAATAAAGAGACAGTTAGTAAAGCGATTTTGGAAGAAACGACAATCTTCTTGCAATTTGAAAATTACATTTTTGTTACTACATACATTTTCACGTCTATGGTATAATGACTAGGGTTTTGATTCTATCTCAAATGAATAGAAAGATGAAAGGTAGCAGAGACCAGTGATGAGGAACAATAGATGGATGTGTCAGTAGGGACTAGAAAGGAAAGTGCAGCAGTGAGAAAAGAGATGACTAGACAAAGAAAAGGGGATTAAAACACCCTAGAACCCTTTGAAGCTTCAGGTCTTCACCTACCTCTCCTGTTTGGCCCACTTCTCGCATCTCCCCCATGGAGATCCAACTCTGCTCTTTGTATATTGCTGGAACAGGGGAGAGAGAAGATGAGGGGCAATGTGATAATGCAATCATCTCTTTAGCTTCTAAGTAGCTTTTGGCCCCGAGGTTCTTAGTTCTCTACTCGTTTTCACCCTAATGGTGCCTTCCTGTTCTCCCTCTCTCCTCTCCCTTTTCCTCTTCATCTCCATCTCCCTCAGCCCCCCTTTTTTCTCCATGTTTCTCATCTCTCATTCTTGAATTCTCTCTTCCTTTCAGCTATGCTTGCCCATTCTGCTTTCAGTCTCGCCTTCTTCCGCCTCCTCCCTTTCTATTTCCTTTCATTTCTGCATAGCCCTTGTCTGATGCTTCCCCTCTTTCTCTTCAATCTCACCCCCTTTCTTCTCTCTAGCCTGTCCTCTTAATTCTCTCTCCCTGCTCATCATGGGGACAGTAAATCTCTTGGTGGTTGGAGCACAGAGCCACAGAGCTCTTTGATCATTTGTGGGGAACCGACACTCTAACTGCCATTCTGGACGGAGCTCTGTCTGGTGTCTGCTCTAGTGGATTCTGGGGGAGGAGCGTTCAGTTCTCATACACAATTGGGTTCTCGCTTCCAAGAAATATATACACACACACACACACACACAGATCCAAGCAAATTCTGTCTTGTGTGTAATTAAATTCCACGGGGCCTATAAGAATGAGTTCATGATACAACCAAGCCAAAAATCATAAATTTGCCCTTCACGAGATTCTTTCCCCACCTACAACGTCTTTTATCTTTCCTTTTTCCTCTGCCATTCACACTGAATGCTTTATGGATCCCTTTATCCAAAATATGCTGTTTAATCTGGTGAAATGAGAAATTATCATCAAACAAGAAATATGGACTTATGAATACTGATTTAGCATGTGCCGTTCCCTCGCAATGACTTGAAATGTAATGAAATGATTCAGTCGTTTATAATGCATGAGTGCACGGCTTGTAATCAAACGAAATTGTGTTGTTCACTTGCTGGGGAAAATGAAATAATGATGATGTTCTTCAAAATGAATGCTTTGTGGGATTTAAATTCAGTAACAGTGAGTTAGGTGAACTAATCTCATTGTATGTAATATATGATTTAGCTTCAAGACAGTGGGGAAAATAGATCTACATTTTGTGAGTACGATAAGTGACTCAACAGCAGACCGGAGAAAAGAAACAAAAGGTGAAATAATTCAAACATATCACTCTATGATGCATTGGCATTTTGTTCGCCTTGTTGTTATTCTTTTACAAAGTCTCCACAGGCAGCATTTGTGTTTGCGAGACATTAAAAGGGCTTTTGGAAAAATCAGAAAACAAACAGAAGCCTCTCAAATGTCATTTCATTTTTCTTCCTAATGCGAGCTGCAAGTCTTAAATATTAATACTATATTGCTCATGTTCTTTTTACGCTAATGGAATAGAAAGAATATACAAAGGACAGAACAATCCCTCATCTTTGAGGAGGCTAAACTATCTTTTAATAACTGCTGTCAGAAGATTCATCTGAAGTGACAAAATGCAAGTTAAATAAAGCACATTCCATCTGATATCATTATCACGTTTATTCATGACTGTGGTATTTATTTGGGGATATAAAAATCCATTTGTATTTACCACTTTGTCTCAGTTGTCAGATGTGGGGAAACAATATGAACGTTTAATAAAGGCTTGAATCCCCTAAATCCCTCTGCCTTTATCTGGCATTTGATTCAATACGCTCATTATGACAGCATTTAACATGCAACAAAGCCCCCTACCCACTCCCACTTGGACACACACACACACAGGCATACGAACAGACGGACAAAAAACACACACCAATGTCAGTGTTGTTCTCTGTTTAGAAACAAGAGCACTGTATGAAAATGCATCTTACAAAAGCGCCACACAAACACGCTCATGCACGCCCCACCAGTCGTTCAGTTAAGCCTGTGGAATTGATGTGCCCCTAAGCTTGCTCTTCTTTTTTTATGCATTATGCCCCAAGGAGCGAGCTCCTGAATGGTGGTGGCTGCCACTCACTACAGTATAAGCTCGGGATCAGACTGCGGAGGTAAACACAGACACACGCATTAAAACACACACCTACAGGGTGAATGAGAGAAAATTTAAGAGCAAAAAATGCACAATTTCAGAGAGGAAACACATTTCGCAGGCAATACATTATGACACACACACACAATCCTGTCCTCTCTTCATTTCTCTCACTCTCTACCGCACATATAAACACTCACCTCTAAGCTAAGGGATGAAACCTGCACAGTGTGTCTCTGCCTCATGCTGGCTTAGCCACAGAGCTGAAGAACAGTGAGGGGATAGAAAGTGGAGATGAAGACATATGACAGAAAAGCTCTGTAAACAAGACACACACAAAGACATATTCTTACAAACACACACAAATATATATATATATATATATATATATATATATATATATATATATATATATACAGCGCACACACACACACTCATGCTTCTCTCTTTCACTCACTTCTCCCTTTTGCTCTTCTACAGTAAGGTGTGGTGCTTTGTGTCAGACGTGGTGTCCCTTGCCATGTTTATGTCTCCCCCCTGTCCTGTGTTAGGCATAACAGGGGCTGCTTGATGTCAGTTTACTGTGAAGCAGTGACGTCTGGGTGAAGGGCTGACTAGGCCTCTCTCTGGGAAGCTTTGGCTTGTCTTTTAAGATGCTGCTAAACCTTTCAGACCTACAGTACCTACACTGCACCTCGTGCTGTGCTGGAAGAGGCAAGGAGAAGTGCTGACTTAGGGGTGTGGCGCATCTCCCTGTTTGTCAGTGGGTGTTCAGTACATGTGTATGTAGTTGTGATGTGTGTGTGTGGGTGTGTGTGTGTGTGTCCTTCACTAAAACAGGGATCAGTTGTTCTAAAGGGGGTTGGTTGAGCCAGGGGAAAACCTGGTCAAGCACCAAATTAAGTATGCCAATTTTTTTTCCTCATCTGACCTATGGAAACTACATTAATGCTGTATTAATGAAGTGGCGAATACTTTTTTTTTTTCACAATAAAAATATTTTTTCCTATCCAAACTTATCACCTTCACACATTTGCTTCAAAAGGCATTTATTATGGATTATAAAGTTCCAGTGATACCACTAGCACAAGTGTTGCTCTGGTGTGCTAGAATAGACACATTTTCCAGAGTAGCGGTTGTGTGTCAAAATGAGCCCATACATGTTAATGATGTACCGTATATGGCATTATAAAATAACAACAACAAAAAAAAAGACAGTCCAAATTACTTAATAGTACTAATAATAATCAAATAAGCCCCCAATTAAGGAGGTTTTAATTACCCAGGTATCAGCATGCAACTCCCTATTCCTCTATTAAAACTTCATACAAGATTTTTGAACATGGCAGCAGAGATTTGTTCAGATTGAGCCACATGCTCAGACTCAGGCTGACCACACAGGCTGATAAGACTTGGTTCCCAGCTAACGTTCCAATTCATCCCAAAGGTCTCGGTTGGGGTTGAAGGAATGATTCTGTCCCATCCTAAGAAATTCTTCCACACAAAACTTGAAAAAATATTTTTCTTTATATGCCACATTTGGTTTCCCATCTAGTCAGTCCACTTGAGAGAAACAAAATGGAAAAAGTTAAATGAGGATAGTCAGAGTAGTCTTGGCACTAGCATTGGTTTCAAAGCAGAAATGTAATGGTGAATGTAATGTATGACATGATTCTATGAGCCAGATTTACTATGCAGAACAAATTAGAGTGATGCCACAATTGCCACAATACACAAATGAAATGGGATAATTCTGCAGGTGATTGCAAAACATTGGACTAATTTATATACATTTCCATTTGGAGACTGTGTGTCACCCTAAGGACTTAGACTAAGCTAGAGTAGAGTAGAGCTGTGTTACTACAAACTATTACACCATATAAAACTGTGTGTTTTGTGTGTACCAGCATTGCCATCCAATGCAGAACCATGTATGAGTTCAGGAATATATTACATATCACATTTTTGTAACCGTGGTCCATGATGTTGCTTTTTTTCCTGCAGGTTGTGTGAAGCAGTACATACTTAATAAAGTCAACATCACAGGCTGTGATATTCGGACATTAACCAACACACAGACGCAGTCCTATTAATCGCAACATTTTGACAAACATTTCGATACAAATCCAAATTTTTAAAAAGTAATAAAAAGAGAGAGAGAAACAAAGAAACAAGAGACTCCACCAAAGTCTGCGTGTGTGTGCAGCTGAGAAAAGACAGACATTTACCCAATCTCAGTGTAGAAATGTGACTAAAAGCATGCAAACCCATCATGTATCATATAAAAAGTAATGCTCCTACCCTTAAAACAAGATGCATCCTGGTATATTTCTTGAATTGGGAATCTGCTCCATCTGGGCCAATTATGCACTCTTTTTGATAACATTTCTCTTTCTCATTCCAAAAAAAAAAAACCCGAACAGTCATGGAGCTAACACTGTCATAACCACATCTAGTACAAAAATAATACCCCCCTTTTTTTTTCTTTTTTGCATTGCACTGTTTCTTTAGTAAAGCCAGACATTAAAAAGGTTTTCCACTGATGCAAACTGTACATTTTGCAAATCTTCTATGCATAGCACATACATGGACATTTCAGTGCTTAAGCAAAAGGAAGACCGAGAGGCCCGCGTTACGTTTAACAAAGATTTTGGAATGAAAAAGTGCCGTTCTCAATTAAACACACACATACACACACAGAGCAGTGGGGCTCTTCACTGACCATTACTCTTGGCAATGAGTGCTGAACAGAAAGTGCTTAGCAGAAAACAACAGGATACTTCTATTCCAACTGAAACAGCATCCATCAGCTACACAATGTATGTGTGTGTGAGAGTGTGTGTGTGTGTGTAAGAAAGAAAGGAAGAAAGAAAGACTTCTTTCCCGTCACTTCAGTAATGCAGGCCTGGGTTCACCAAGCAATTCTCTGACCTTCACGCTCAGTTTCAGCACACTTACATCACCCGTGTCAAACACAAGTCTTCATCAATTCTGAATGTTTGTGTGTGCTCTTGTGGGTGTGTGAAAGTGAGAGTATGAGACAGGGATATGAGGCCTTTATCTGCACACACGCCTCGTCCTCATGTTACATATCTGCGGTTTGTATTGATCTATAAGTCCTTGGAGTCTAACGTGTTTTCCTTTTGTTTTTCATTGCCATTTTTGTCGTTGTAATCTTTCAGTTTTAATTGTTTCTATCTGTTCTGTGCTTTGTAAACCAGGATTGTGATTTGAGTTTTTTTTTTATTTGATTAGTGCCCAGGCTTTTTAGTTGTCTCAAAGTTAACACTTAGCTGTAAGGGTTAAGGTTATGATTTCATTTCATGCAACTAACCCTAGCAGATATTTGTTTCTCTTTGGCACTGAGAAGTGCCAGGGGAGGTTTGGACAATACGGTCGTCTCTTAGACACTCTGTGGAGATTTTCTAGGCATGACCAACCGGGAGGAGACCCTAGGATAAATTCAGGACATGCTGGAGGGATTAAATGTCCCATTAGGCCTCAGTGTACTTATTTCCAAAAGAGGAATGGAAGTCTGAAGAACTAGAAGGCAAACAAGGAGTTTTACTTATCTATTTGCAACTTATAATGTTTTTTTTTTTTAATGGTTAAAAAATGGTTAAACATTGTAGTTTACTCTTCTTTTAAAAGAAGAGTAAACTACAATGTTGAGGATATAGTGATGGCTAAAGGTCTAATTTTGAGAATTACAGACATGGTAAAAAATTTAACATAAAATAATACAGTAATGCAACCAAATGTAATAACTTGAAGTAATCCTTTTCTGTTTAACTTTATTAGTCTTTCACATTATTGTGGAGGATTTTGTATCCCACTCTTCTGTCCAAACATCTCCACTTCTCCCAGCAACCCGTTCAAACAAGCCATACTTGCTCAGTGTTTTTATTTTGTTTGTTTTTTTAAATAATTATACTGGTATGGAATCTTAAATTTAATATAAAAACCAAGGCCTGCAGAGTCGGAGATGTAGCCCTTAAATCTATTTTTTGTGGTCAAAAACATGCAAAAAAAAAAAAAATATGGAAAGTTAGAAAATGCTGAGTGTGGTTTTGATGGCGTATGGTTAGGGGGGTTTGGGTTGATAGCCTGACCAAACACTATGATGATGATATGAAGCTTTCCATAGATGGCCTCTATAGACCTGCAGAACAATCATTACCAGTTAGAATTTGCATCACAGTCTGTTTGTTTTTGTATAAAGAATCAAAGCTATAATTTCCCTTGCCTGCAGACTTGCCAGGAGACAGTCTATGTATGGAAATGGCAATAGGCCATTGGTGTAAGACGGATAGGCCCCTACCTCTTTTCAGTTCAGACATCTGTGACAGCTCGTTTGCACCAAAAGGATCTGCAGTATACCAGAAATTGTGTGTTGCAGGTGTTACCCTCCTGGATTAGAGGAAGAGGGCTTTTGCACCTGGCATTGCTCAGGTAGTGTTCAAGATACAGTTGTGGGCAGAGGAGATTTCATTACTCCTTAACATACCTGTCTGTTGTTTTTCTCTCTTTATTTACATTTTTTTTTTTTAGCATAATGGTGTAACACCCATCTCATGTACGTATGAGCGGGGCCTGGGTCTCTACAGTGTAGTTTACTTTTGATATTGCCTTATTGATGCTTACAACCCAAAATATAATATATAAATATAGATATCCAGTAAAAAAAAAATGAAGAAAAAACATAAAGAAAATAAGTAGAATAACTTGACTTTAATGGTAAATTAATATTTATAAAGTGGTTTTCATTACTGTTCATTCACAACAGTTACTAATATTATTAGTATGGTGGGCCCACACACACTTAATACCAGACATTCTGATAAAAATAAAAAAAAAACCCTCACTGCAGGCCTGAGTCGTGACTGGGGTGCCTTGTTTGCAAAAACCAAATGACTGTTTCACTTGAAAACAAGCAGTAAAATAAAAGGCATGTGCAAATATTGGTACTCACAGCTCCTGATAGTTCAAAGGAACAGGTAGGAGGAAAGGGGTCAAGGCTGCCAGCAGGGCGCGGCCGGGGCACACTAAATCCACAGTTCACACCAGGAGAAGGGACCTCGCAAGCTTTGTCTCTTTCACACCAGCAAGATGTCTGTCTCCTCCTCCTGAATGAAATAAACTAGTTAAATACCAACGTTTTTGCTTTTTCATGCTATCGCAGGAATAGCTAGCATTAGCTGAACACATCCACAGGCCTACAGAGCAGAGTGTGCACTCAGCATAAAAGCACCAGGCTAAACGCTAGCAGCTAATCACGGGTAGCAAAATCAGCACATGGAAAACCTTCTCAGAATTACCTCTTGGTAGGTAACTGGTCGTCAACCATGAAAGTAACAGTGTGATGCTTGCCTAAACTCAAGCGTCCACTCCATAGCAGTAGCTCATCTCTCCTCCCACTCAGGACCCTCAGCTAATCCCACCCCTCTACCTGAAACTCTCACCGGATTGGCTGTGAACTAAACAACACCCATCACATGTATTCCAAACTCTTCTACTTAAAGCGTAAATAAAACTTGTAACTTAAAATATTTTTAACACATTTCAAATTGTTTCTTTCTATATTTTAACCATTAATGTGCATTTTTCAACATTTAAACACATAATGAACTCAGATGAATTATTAAGTCATCAAAACAAATGAATTATTTTAGCAAGGACTACAATGGCATATCTCTGGATGCTGTAGCGCTCCTGTAGATATCTGAAGTTTAACCTCCTAAGACCTGGGCGTCCACATATGTGGACATCACATTTTGGATTGTTTAAACCAAAATACAACATTTTGCTCTACAAGGGGCTGAAATCCTCTTACGAGAACATTATACTGCCACTGTTTGATCAAAATTTAAAAAGAATGTGATCATATGTGACTCATTTTTCTCAGAAACAAAAATCGGGTAAAAAAATAAATAAATCTGGTAATTCTTTGTTTTTACATTCATCAGGTCCCAATCAGCCCAAATATCACAGAGAAATTAAAAATGATTGCCATGAACGAGTTCGAGTCTTAGGAGGTTAAGACTGTATAAGACCTCCTAGGACCTGGCGTCCACATATGTGGACATCACATTTTGGGTTGTTTAAACTTTAATACAACATTTTGCTCTACAAGGGCCTGATATCCACTTACGAGGACATTATGTGGATCTAATTTTTCTCAGAAACAAAAATCAGATAAAAAGAAAATCAGGTAATTCTTTGTTTTTACATTCATCAGGTCCCAATCAGCCCAAATAGCAGAGAGA